>JAZGTJ010006708.1:0-24325 GCA_036877575.1 Botia almorhae | reverse complement strand
CTGTAGCTCAGTGGTTAGAGCATGGCGTTAGCAACGCCAAGGTCATGGGTTCGATTATCGTCTTTACGTGCATTGTTTTAACTTTGAGCGCCTGTTACAAATTAAGACAGTTTGCCATATGGATTGTTATCAGTGCACCGTCAGTCAGCTGTGAAAGCAAGCCGAAGCATTTTCCTCTCTCTGCTGAAAATCACATTCATTATGTCCTGCTGCCGCGCGTGATGTTCATTCTAACTATGCTGCAGCGCGGAAAAGATAAACGGAAAGACCATTTTCCTCACGGTCCTCCGCAAATTATCCCCTCCTTCAATTTTTGTCCCCTTGCCCACATTTGTATTTTTGTCCTAATGGCCCGAAACTTCCTCTCTCTTCCTAAATGTTATTCATCCAGTGAGAGTCATGAAGTTACCTGTAAATATCCACTTCCTGTCCATCCATCCCTGCAACATGAGCGTGTCTCTTAGCGTAATTTTAAAACAGATTTCAAAACACATTCATTTGCTTCAGTGTCAGGAAGACAGTTAGAAAGAAAGTGCAGAATAGATTATGAACATGAAGTATAAATTAAAAATATTATGTTACCACTCACAGTGTACAAACACCTTCAGTTTGTCTTTTCAGACCATAACAGTTCTGGTACTGGTGTCTATACTTCACACTGACCATAATAGTGGATATTATAGAGAGCATTCATTCAATCCCATAATGCACCACAACAATGTGTGTTGCTCATTATTGATGTTCATTGTGAACACAAAAGGAGTTTTAAAAAGTTTCAAACAATAAGACAGTGACCTGTGAGTTTTATCAGAGGATGACCATGCAGCTTTTTTACCTGTATTTTGAATTTTGTACTGCGATGGGTTTTAGGGTTAACAGAAACAGGCATAAAATTAACACAGTGTCCTGGCAGAAAAGTACGAGCACATTTTTCTTTAGTCACTGCAGAATTGTCATTTTGTGAGCTGTTTCTTTAAAACTGATGTCGTGGAGGAAAGACATGCAGTTTAATTTGAAGCTTTCTTACTTTCTTCTCTTTCTGCCGCTCTCTCCTCCTCGTTCACTCTTGCTCTCCACCGTCTCGTTGATTCTCTCTCTAACTAGAACCTTAAACTGAGGAGAGTCAAATCCAAACATTTAGGGAAAGTCAATCCTCACCCAAATGTACCAGAGAATGTGTGGGGGTCAGACTTGAGGGTGTCTAAAGAATTCTGTGTTATATATTTTCGGTGAGATTGCAGGAAGTCCCTTTGTATTCTGTGTGATCAGAGAGACAGACTTACATAAATTACTAAACAAGCCAATGAGAAAGCACAGCATGATCGGTCCAATGATGCAATAAGACAGCAACACAGAGGCTGAGTGTGTGAGGAACGCTGTTTGTTATGCAGCACTAATTAAGACATCGTCTGAAAGAGAGAGAACACAACAGAGACCAGCACGTCACTTTCTATCACAGACGGATGTCGAACCTTGATGTTCTTCAGCAACAGTCTCACACCTTTAACAAGAGCTCAGGTTTTCTAAGATGTCTTCCAGAGGGCTCTTCATCGCACGTGCGACTACAAAGACACGTTTTAACCAGAAACTCTTTTCTTGGTTTCCGTTGAGTCATTCTAAAAGCTCTCAGGGAGCTTGAGGGACGATAACTTTATGAGACAATTCAGTTATGTGAGGGGACGTGTCAAATGTAGAATCTTGTGTCAAAGGAGAGTTTTGTTGAGCTGAAGAGAGAAGTGGAATGATACAGTCCTAGAAATTGTGTTTCTAGACCCTGAAAGACATGGGGACAGTTGAACTACCAAACAGGTCCGCAGTGCCTGAAAAGACATTTGATTAGACTTTTATTAGTTAGACTTTTATAGTCTTCGTCTATAAAAGTATAGTATTTTCCTTTCAATTGCATATTTACATGTATATTCCTAGCTAACAGGGAACATTCTCAGTACGTTGTCTAACATTCTCTAAAGTTCTACAAACTTTTTTCGTATATAACATATATATCAAAAACATTCTCCATGTCTCCAAGTCGCAAAAAATCTCGGGTTCACTTTTTATTCTGCTTAAGTGAGATTTATCCTCAAGGGTCGGCAACAAACAAAACACAGCAAATTGTAAGTAAACAACACGCCACAAATTTTTTGTCCTGGCAGGTTTGTCCGCTTCTATCACAATGGGGACCGTGTTAAGAGCAAGTTAGTTCTAGATTCGCCAGAGCTGCATGCAAAATGCAATCAGTCAGCAGCTGCTGAGTAATGCGACGAGCCTGTCACGCCAGCCCTGCCTTTCTCCTCCTCGCCGCATTTATCCATTGAGTGCAGCGAGAATTTTAACAGCTGCTCTCATCAAAAGAGGATGTTGACATGCATCAAGCAAACAGCAGTGTTCTGCCTCTGACAGAATGTTAAACGCCCGCATTCCATGCGACAGGCTGGGATCTGTTTGCAGTTTTTGCATTTTTGTCATTCTTCATCATCAACATTTTGGTAATTAGAGGAGAAATCCCAAAGTTCTCGTGGAAATAAAATAGTGTGTGAGCTGAAAGGTCCTCACAACAATTCTGCAACATTATATGTGTGTGTGCATCTGTCTAAACCACAATCACAAAGATTCATTTCACCCTTCGCTCTCTCATCGCGGTTTGTGCCATGAATTAACTGTGTGCGTGTTGGAGGAGGTAGTTTAGCTAAATACAGCTCAATGTTTTGCTGCTGATGGCTGTTTGCTTACACAGTCCATTGATTTCAGTGAAGATCAATTTAAACACGTTTCCTGAGAGTGACTGTGTTGTTCATATTTCTGTTCTCATTTAAAGGCTTTACATAAAGATGAAGGACAGATACACGGTGTTACTGTCAGGACAAACTGCAGCAGACACACGACTGATTAAAACAACCCACTGAACTCAGTGTGAAGGTGCAGGGACATGATGTTTGTCCAATCACTGCATTCGGATGATTGGATGTCCTGCTTGCCTATCAAAGTACGTATGTGTTCATGTGTGTTGGAGGAGGCGTGGCTTTGGGAGGGTGTGGTTTTATGCTTGCGAAGCGAATTTGCAGTTGTTATAAATATGAACCAATATTGGTACATGGAAAAAATTTGATTGATTAATCAGCAAAAAATTATTAGTGGATATCTCATAAATTGAGTTTCATTTCACTGGTGTGTAAAATGTTGCTGTATTCAATGTCACGGCCCTTCAGCTTCTGTTTGATTCTCTTTTCTCTTTGGTCTGCCTTTGAATCTTTGAGGTGAGTTTCTTTTGTGCTTGGCCTTTGTGGAGCATTTTCCTTCTGACTTTGAGGGCTGAATGTCCCACAGCCGTAGTGTTTGTTTCTTTATACAAAATACCCCACTGTCCTACTTGGTTTCTCACCCTTGGCCATATTCTCCTTCTGCAGGATCCTGTTCACAGCTGGACTAGAGATGGAAGTTTTTGGAGGGGTCAGTAAAGGATAGAAGTTCTACAGGAGCACCAGAGCTTGTAAGTGCACTGGGCTGTAGATCCAGTATCTCTTGGGAAGTCATTACTGCTTATAGGGACCGCCGTGTGCTCCAGTTCCTAGAAGTGCATAAATTTAACAGTAGAGACCAAAAAAGAGAAGAAATTGTGTTTCTGCATCAGAGGGCAGAAGAAATGTTTTGGTAACTTTCAGGGTTTGTATCTGTGAGTTTAGGATCTTCATTTGTCTTTGTAGTTCTGTTTGTGAAGTGTCTCTGTACTTGCGGTATATCAGACTAAAACGATCTCAACTTTAAGGCTGGGGAAAATGTTATATTTTTTCGTTTTAGAAAGTTTTACTTTCTTTGGAAAAACTGTCACACGTTACATCTGAATGTACACAAATGATCTCCTTACCTGGATTCACAACAGTATGTTTATAATATTGATTTAAATGGGAAAATGTCAGTTTGACTTTTGTTTATTAAGGAACAATAGAGAGACGAAGTTACAGATTGCAGCTTTTTGTTGTTGGAGAATAAAACTGAAAATCATTTTGTTATGTTAAGTCCCTTCCCAGCTAACAGGAATATTCACACAAAACATTCTCACAGTAACATTAGTCGAACTTTTTCATGTTATTTAACATACATCTCAACAATGTTATTCTTATGTTGTTGTGAAATGTTTTAAATGCGTTACAGAATTAAAAAGAAGTTTGAATAACGTTCTTATAACCGTGCGATAATGTTAATGTAATGTCTAAACACATTGAATGTTTTGAATGTTCCTGGATATATAAATATGAATGTCACAGCTGATGTGTCACATGAGGGATGATGTTGACTCATAACACTCTCGTGTCTGGAGGAAACATCTGACAATGGTTCATTCATGAAGTCATCACTCACATGAACAGTTTAATATCACCAGTGTGGTTATGATGCGAAGACACTCTGGCTGATGTTTTCATAAGAAGACAAATCTCTGCTGACATGTTGCTATGTTGTACCGTTATAATACCGTCTATGCTGCATGTTTGTAGCTAACAGAATTAAAAATACAGGGAAAGGCCATGTCATATTTTTCAATGTTCTTTGAGTTGCTGTGTATAGATTTTTTTTAAGCAGTGTCGGTGATTTGTATCAGAAACATTTTTTATTATGATGGTTGAAAGTCTCTTTACATCATAACAGAAATCTAAGCAATGCGGTCTAAATATATTTCTATAAATATATATATATCTTCTGTCGAAGGCACAGGATCATAAATTTGTCCATCGTTGCCTTCGCACCGGATGTCTTATGCTTTCAAGGTTAGCGTGCTATTGCTAGCGAAATTGCATACTGTACTTTTAACGCTTTGCTAGTTAATGTTTGTATGTTTTGTTACCATTTTTGTTCCAGGAATAAGAAATGGTCTTGAACGACGAGACAGGCGGCTGTCAGGGTTTCTGTACTGATTGGGAGTCAAGAGCATCTGACACAAAGACCGATGGAAAGTTTACTTCACGCGAGGTTCATCACGGCTGCCATAGATGAACAGCATGCCCCCTTCCTAGTGTGCACTTCTGTATTGTGTGAAACGTCCTCAGAAGATATGCAGGGCTTTAAGATGTCATTTATTGAGACCCAACATCTGTTTCAACATAGAAAAACCATCTGTGACGACAACATGAATTTATCTCAGCTGAAACCTTGTGTTGTTTGACTATCTAGTTGATAGTCAAACAACATATGAATCTGCCGGCCTTCAGCGTCTAATCAGTGCTGTAACCCCACTGGATTTGAGGTCAAAGACAGAATATGAAGTACGTTTTTCTGTTCAATCGCGTATTTTCAAGGTAAGCGCAGGTACATATTCATACGGCAAGTTATTATCACATGGCAAAAAAATGTGTACTTGGTCAGTAGCTGCACAAGGCCAGGCCACAGCTGTAGTGTCAGGAGCATCTAAATCCACGAGGCTACACGCTGCTCATGATGCATTCGTCTTTGTTTATTGACTTAGTCCTACATAGACTGGTGAGCTTGAGTCAATGAATTACTGTTTTTACTCATGACACAAAGGTGCAAAGCATCTCTTACCTTACACAGCAGCTGTGAGTTGAGTTAAGCATGCTGATGTACAGATGGTGAAAGCTTCTGGAGATCTTTAAGAGATGGATGAGAAGGTCCAGACTGGTTGTAATACACGTGTGAGGTGTTACCCATAAATCTGCACAGAAAAACATCTTATAAATTGAGGGTTTGATCGCAGGAACAAGTCACAGACGCTTCAACCTTTAGTGACCGAACAGCCTGTAAGAAATTAATCAGATGTTTTCTGCTGTGGACACGAGCATCTGTGCTCACAAATTGCCTTAATTTCCCACGGGATCCTTAAAGTGTCTGTCTGTCTCTGTCTGTCTGTCTGTCTGCCTGTCTGTCTCTGTCTGTATGTCTGTCTTTTTTAATCATATTGACCTCAAGCACTAGTTTGTCAAAATTCATTTAATATTTTTTAGTCGTCTTTTGTCGTCATGGACATGAGAATTCATAAATGATCAATTTAAATGTGAAAATCATACAGTTGTGTAGTTGAAGATTTATACCAGCCACCGGATGAATCAGATAAAAAGTACGAGTTTAAAAATGCTATTTATTTTCTTTTTGCAGTAAAACCTGGAGGGTTTGAAAATTTAGAGTTAAAAAAGTGAGTTTGCTGCTGCGGGATGCTGTGTTGTTGTACTGTGGTTATATGGTGTAGTACATGAGTAATGATTTGTGTGTCAATCATCTGTTAATGGACTCCTAAAATGATGGAGGAGCAAAGTTATGTTGGATGTTGAGGTTTTATGTTGGACATCAGAGGGATTTCTGAGGGATTTCAAAATAATGGGAAGAAAAGAGTTTGGGAGCATTGTTGTTTCGGATTTGATTCATCTGCCCAAAGTATGGATTTGTTTTTGTTGTAGAGACCATAAGCCCTAATCGTGCTGAATCTCTTTCTGTTTTTCACTTCTTTTCAAACACCTCTCATGTTTTCTGTCTTTTACAACACTCCCCGGCTATTTTGGGGGGAATAAAATGTATTTGTTGGAATTTATTGGGGAACCAACATTCATCCAGCGTAAACGCTTCGGAAGAAAACATGTATTTGTGTTTAATGCTAGATTAAAACTTTGGAATTGTAAATGATTGGAGCACAAATACAGCTGCCAACAAAACACGGTATGTGTCAATCAAACATAAAAGTCATATTTCATTATGAAAATCATAGCAAACATGGTAGTAATCATAGTAATCATAGTAAACTGTGGTAAACAAGCCAGAAAGAAGAGAGAAATTGTAAACACTCTTGCCTTATATAATTAGGTTTCAATGAAAGTGGACAGAATTCAGAGCTTCATTTTCACAACGCTCTGCCTGTCAGGAGTGTTAGTGCAGGTTATTAAGAATGTGACCATATGATCAAAGATGTATTTCTGTAGTATTTACACTTATTTACACTAAATGTGGGTTTGAGAAAGAGGAGGCGCTTTGGATCGGTATTAGATGGAGGGAATGGTTATCAGGGGACCATAATGTTCTGTTGAGTGCGTCGCATGAATGCATTATTTATTTGAAGGTCAAGACCTTTACAATAACAGCTCCTCCGTGAGTCTTGTTCTCGCTTTGAGTAAAACACACCAAAATATTTCACAAGTTTATTTTGATCCAGTCATCAGTGAAGCAGCTAAAGCAAAACAACTGATGAAGGCATTCAAGTGAATTCACCACGCACAGTCTCAGCGTCTTCACCAGCAGCTATATGATATTTTTAATTCTGTAACGTTTTTAAACATTGCAATAACTATTTAATAATAACATTTTTGATATATGACATATAACGCTGAAATGCATTGTGCTACGTTACTGTTGATAGAACGTTTTTGAGAACTTTGAGAGAACGTTGCCTGTTAGCAGGGTAGACTAATGATTAAAAACACAATTAGTAATTAGGTTTGTTACACGCAACCTCTCAGGCAATCCTCAGACTCTACATTTAAATATGCATAAACTGTTAAATATTGATCACACACTCTATTAAACATTCAAACATAAGAAGGTCACTTTCTTTGGCGTAGTTTAACTTTGCAGTAGCTAATTCACATGTATGTAAACATAGCTGCCTGTTTTCAACTATGAATAAATATTGATCTTTCTTTCATGCAACACAATATTTTTGCGCTACATAAATATATGAGACATATATGAGTCATGTTTGGTTTTGATAATGGAGAGGAACATTCAAGCACTGTTACAGCTCACGAAAATATCCCTCGCTGACACTCAAGTGGAAAATGTGAAGATAATTTCATACTGGATTAAAGTCAGAAAGGTTGCCTTGGGTAATGGCGGCTCTACTGTATCGTTTAACATCATCAATACACAGATAAGCAGCCCAATGACCAGTTTACACACGCATCCCATCATTAATTCTGCCCTCGTTTGTTTAATCTTTGGAGATAAAGCCAAACACAAGAGCTTTCAATTGTGGCAAGAAAATTCCCTTTATCTGCTTCGTGGAAACATCCTCTGTGTTTTAGGTTTTAAATTCTGTATGTGAGAAAAACAGTGAGTATTTTTTTACGCATTGTTTATATTTATTTGTTTGTTCAATAGCCCGTTTCCAGTGTGACTGTTTGCAGCTACAGTATGACTTAATGTACTGTAAGTCACTTTGGATAAAAGCATCTACCAATGGCATAAATGTAAATAGTGTATTTATGCAAAATACACTATTTACACCTAGATGAAAACAGCAATACCATTTTGGTTCCTCCTGTTTTTTTGGCGAATGTGTATTTCTATGTGCATTTACTCATAACAGGTGCTTATCAAAATACCACCCAGTTCCATTACATATGAACCAATGTCATAATAATTGTCATCATCATTATGATCATCAAACACTAAAATCACCAACAGTGACGATGTCATTTAGCATCGTAAACATCAGGTGGATCCGCTGAGACCTGACAGCGGAGGTGTGGCGCACTCGCTGTGTCTCGCGCCACTGCGACGCATCAGCGCAAGATAAAATTGCAGCTTCTCTACACAGTGTGCAGTCACAAGCGATGGCAGCTTTTCAAACTGTGAGTCACATTAAATATAGAAAGACGTTTTTCTTGAAAAGCCTCTTCGAAAATGTAGTTTTGCAGGTGAAAAATGAATCTGGAATCCAACATCTGGAGGTGTTTCCCAGCACGATGGTGGTTAAACATGTTAATCAGTTAAACCTGGCTGCTGGTTGGGAACTTCTGAGCTTTCGTGAAGAGCTCTTAAAATTTAATCGCTCTCTTGTTTTTTCAGCAGCTTGTCCATTGTGAGAGCTTAAAAACAAGTGTCGTTTCTGCTAAGACAGCTGATGAATGTGTTTTACTGGCTGTTGATCTTGTGTGTGTGGTTTTTGTCTTTTATCGTAATAAAAACTAAAGCTTTGACGGAATTCTGAAATTAACTTTTAAATAACTTTTAAAAAATAAAAACTACTGTGTTGTTATATAGACCAAAATAGAATCTCATAACATAAATGTAGATTGTATATATTTGTTATATGAGCTTAAAAGCATGAAAATATTTTTTATAGTATTTTGTATTCACAGTCCAGGTTGGTTACTTATGAAGGTCTTGGATCTGTGGGTGTGTTCTTGTGGCGCCAACGACCAATCAGAGTTGTATTGTCACGACATCATCTTCCTGCAGGTCCAGTGTAAACAGTCACATGACGCAAGATAAAAGAACTGCTTAGCTCTGAGCAGGGATGAGTCAGGTGTCGACCTCCTTGGTTGATCCGCTTTGTTCGCGCAGACGTACCATGCTGTGCTCAACATGGAATGTTTACTCAGCATTGTTTGTGCATAGCAGAACATCCAAAGGAAATGCAGAGGCTATCAAATCTGGCAGTAGTCCCAAAGCCTTGGGATAAGGCCAAATACAACAAACCGGGTGGGAAGATGAAAAAGTGGAGATAAGACTGCAGCAGGAGGGATGTGGAGTACAGAACAAACACGCTCCGGGCAAATGCTCTCTCAGCGCCATCACTGAGTGTTTGAGAGGAATCTCTCTGTGCAGTGCAAAAATAATATTTGATGTTTCATAAAATACACTGATGTGGCTGCAGAGCATGTGGGGCTGTGTGGAAGGGAAGGAGGAGCTACAGAGATGTGTGAAAACTGCTGCTGTCTCTTTCATGTGTTTCTGTTTTTAACTGCTATTGAATTGTGTTCAAAAGAAGCGACTTCAAAGACTCGAGAGAAAGTCGTGAGTGTGTCATTACTGGAAACCAGTAGAGAGGAAAATACCACACAGAGGTTCAATTACAGCGTGATGTATTTTGGGCACAATGCGTCGGTTTGTCTGTCAGTGATTCCAGCTACCTGCACAGATTGACAAACATGTTTGTTTAGGCACATGCAGTGATGTGGACACGAAATACATTTCTTACTTTTAAAGTCACTTTTTGTAGGATCTTCATTTCTGTTCAGCAAATAAAATAATATATTGACAGTTAACAGCATGCATTAATAAAACAGATTTTTGTTTTACACACTCACAATCTGATTGGCCAATTAAAGCTGCAATCCGTAACTTTCACCTGATCTCTGTGTGAATCATAAAATTGTAAATTACTTTACACACTTTTCATTACGTATGTTTTGGGAAATCGGACATGACAGCTCAAATTATAAATCATTATTATAATCTTTACGTATCAGGATAAAATAAGATATTGCAGATATCAGTCTTAACAAATGTCTATATGTAAACATACACTGTTTGCAAACATGGGAATGCCACACACACACACACATACACATACACAAACACATACACACACACACACACACACACACACACACACACACACATAAACATACACACACACAAACAAACACACACATATACGTGAAGGGTGAGCTTTGATTCAGAAAAGTGCTTTTCATGTCACACTGTTTACCACAGCAGTGGATTCAAGAGGGATTTCAGAGGATTAGGCAACACAGAGCTGTCAACAACAGAGTACTAAAGAAAGAGAGTCTGAGGAATAAAACAGAGCTGAGCTCTGCATGCTGGCATAGAAAAGAGCAACTGGGTTATTTATGCAAGAGAAAGATTACTGATGTACTGGAGCTACCAGTAAGTTACTGGCATCCATTCACGTAAAAAAGTGAGTTATTTTAAGGGGTCAGGATTTGGCTGAAAACAACACTTCACTCAAAACAGAGAGGCAGCGTGTCCATGTTTTTACAACGCTAACACTATGAACATCATGTTCAAACTGTGGACAATAATCACAATTATCCTCTTACAAAAACACTTGTCCTTACACATATACATACACATGTTATCTTACACATAATAAGAGAATTACAGGCGGTGATGCACAACACTTTTAGTTTAGAGGACAATTGAAATTCTACATTAACTCCAAACATGGCAAGAAATGTTTAAATTAGTCCAACGAGTGTCAAAAATCCTTTCGCTTAGCACATGTTTATTAGCATGCTAACTCTGTATTACAGACACGACAGCTTTGTGTTTCTCTCATTTAAAACAGAAACAGATTCTGAAGACCAAAAATAACCGCAGAAGGATTAAAATTACAGCTCTGGTGAAGATATGAGCAAGAACAGGTTATGAGTGCACAACTGTACACATTTGAAATTGTACTTACTGGGAAGATATTTTGGTATAAAGAAAATAAGACAAAATGTAGAATCCAAGTATGTAGCTTAATATGAATCGTATTCTGTGTGTGTATATTTATCTGCTGTTCATAAAGGGAATGAACAGGGGCATGAATCTTTGTGTTTGTGTTAGTGGAGAGCGTGAACAGATGGTTGGAGACACAAGGAATCTCTTCTGGAACAAAAGCTGGTTTGAAAAGCTATCACACAAACAGACCTGACACGCCAACACCTCGTGTCTCAAGTGGGAACTGAGGGGAAAACTGAAAAGGCCAGATACAGCCCCACTGGATCTGTGTACGGAAAAAACAGCCATCCTGACAGCGAGAACAACAGCAGAACCAAAGGAGCACATTTTGTGTAAATCTTAACATACAGTGAGGTCCAGATGTCTGAGACGACATTTAAGAGTTATTTATTCCTGGATAAATCTTAAGGGTTTGAAAAATATACAATGTATAGGCAAACTATATAGACACAGTTTTTTTAAAGACACAGGCACAGTAAACAGATGACGGCAGACGAGTCAATATTATATTCAAAGTTTCTTAATTTATCTTTGCAACGGTGTAAAAGGTGAACTTTTCTTTCAATCTATCAGCAGGCCTGTAGCAATAAAAAAGAAAGACAGAGTGATTCATCCTCTATTTTTGTAGCTTCACTCTTGTCATCCTTCAACATACAAGAAGAAACACAACAAGGTTTATTAGCGCAGCTAACAGGAAACATTCCCACAACAGTGGCTAACGTTGTTATTTTTTTATTTGTTATTGAAATGTTCTTGCAGTAACATTAGTACAACATGATACATATACATATATGAACATATAATATATGCCAAAAATGTTATTCTAAAGTTGTTAGTGAAACGCTTTAATAACATTACAAAATGTAAAAACGTTTTAAAATGAGCTTTTAAATTACGTTAACATTAATGCTTTTTATGTTTAACATTTGTTACTTAATGGAAGCGTTAGGGGAACGTTCTTTCAACCTAAAACTGTTAGCTGAGAGTAACCGAACTGTCTGTCTGTAAGTACACTGAATGTGATAGAAACGTATCTCAACAACATCGCGGTTCAAAGGTTCAACAGCCTGTTTCACTGAATTTGTATGTCCAAGAGCAAGATATTGATTTAATGCGAGACATTAAACACATGTAAAAACACATGTAGCAGAAAGACAAAGAGGTTCAGCACTGACCAGAAACAGCAGTTTCATTTTTTAAGACTAATGTAATCAACCGCCTATTTTATTCCTATAATACAAGTCTTTATTACTGTAATCTCGTTGTTGTTTTTAACCTATGGAGCTCATAAAACTGTCCCACAAATGAAAGAAAGAGCTCGTACAGTAAAATATTACAATGAAAAATATTGCAATTTCCCCTCCACAGAGGATTGTCATTTTAAACGTGTGACTCAGCCCTTCCCTCTTTTCTTTTTCTCTTTTTTTAAACAGGTTGTCACAAGTAGCATCATGGCTTTAAGATTATCTCTGAATCTCAAGCGTGTGTTCCTTTTGTCATCACTCATCCCACAATGATAACATTTGAAGACACATAATATTTGGCCCTCGGGGCGTTCCATAAGGAAACAAGCTTAGAAATCATACAGAATTCTGTTTTTGAAAATCTAAATCTTGTACAGTAGAAAAACCACTACGTCTATGGGGGGGGGGTATATACTGAGTATATACTCAGATTTCTGTGCACTTGATGTCGGCCATGATTAAACTCTTTCAAGTGAAGCACTCAACCAATGTAACTTTGTGCCGGAGAAAGCATGAAGCGACCATCTATTAGAGACGCCGAACCATCCACCTCGAAAACTGCAAATCGCACAAGGAGAACCAAAATTCCTTTTTTCCCAAAATTCCCGAAAGAACACAGCGACGCTCCCTTCCAAGCCATTTAAATACCCACAATTCCGTTTCAAATGCTTTTCTGTTGCTAACCCCACACACACAGAGCACTGAGTAAAACCAGTTTCCATCCGATACATTCAGAGAATTCCCAGCATGTTTTCCAAAGCTGCATAAAGCCGCTTACGTGTTAACACCTCCAGGAAGCATCTTGCTCTTTCCAGTCTAAATACGGCATATTTGTAAAGGAAGTCCAGAGGTTTCTTTCAGCGGTTCGTGTATTCTTTGCTATTCCGGAGGGAATAGTGATGCAAGCGGTTTGATGCCTCTCCATCCTGCTGCTCCGCTCTCATCGTGAAAGAAAAACTGTAAAGCATTTCACGGTCGTTGTTACTGTAATTTAAAATACAGCAGATAAGTGTTTATGTAATATCTGAGTCTACAGATCCAATGAGGAAAGCATGTCCATGACATATAATATTCAAAATGCAACTATAAACCATTATTGAGCACACAAAACTGAACAGTAGGCCACTCTCCGCGCGTATCTGAACCTTTAAATCAGGTCATGGAAACAATAAGCGCATTAATTTTACATTCCTGCAGCCTGGAAGGTACTTTATTTGTTCCTGTTCATGAGAAATTGTGTGGTTTGGAAAATAATGACTGCTGGAAAATTGCCTATTTGTACTCTGCAGATATTAAGCCTGGAATATATGGTTTGGGATCTTTGTTATTAACTTTGAACGGGTTTCTGCGAGTTTGGAAGACAATGCAGCTTATTCACAAAGTGTTACTGTAAGTAAAAGGTACACAAACATTCAGCCTGTTATCTTTGACTGGTGAAATTCTTTATCTTTTAATTAAAATAAAGCATTTATCACTTCAAAGAGTTGAACAGATGCTATGAATCACAAGGACAGGGTGTAATCTGTTTAATGCCAGACAACTTTTACATTTTAACTCTCCCTCTTGATTTAGATAATAATATTGTCTGACAAACTACAGTAATAAACTGACATGCAGCTTGACATCACAGCTCGTGAGTGCTCTGTTAATACAGACGGGGACGTGCCGGACAGTTAATTACGAGACAGGTTACATGCAGATGCTGGGCTGGTTTTCTCAGGTTGTCTCAGAGTCAGAGCAGCTCCAGCGAATGAAGTCAAATCAACACTAACTCATTTAAGAGTCGGATCTCATCAGCAACTGCTGCTTTAAAAATAAATCTTATATGACTGTATCACATCTGTTATGTGTTTTTCTGCTTGTGTGAGCCATTCTAGGTCCAACACATACAGCAGATGTTTCTTTCTCTGTGGGGTAATTACGTTACCCTGACAGTCATTTGGAGATGCTTTCTCTTAGTGACGAGCACATCAGCAAAATCTCTCAGAGTGACAGGAACACCTGAAAATGAACTTCTAAATGAAGCTCTCCACAAGACAACCACATAAAGCACACAGAGGTTGTGTGAATACGCGTTAAGTTTCCTCTAACAGGAGAAAATCAATGTGAGATTAAAGATTTACCTGAAGATTTAATATGAGGCACATCACTGTGTCCAGTGAGATTCCAGATTCTCAAGGTCAAATATGAAAATGTGTCATTTATTTGTTCTCTCTTCCTGTGATGAATCACATCAGATATTGTAGTTTCAGTAACAGAGTTAACTGTGGAGTAAACTTCCCTCCTCCAGTCACTTAAGGAAAAGACGCGTAAAGGACGAGCTACAGAAAGAGAAACGAGAGGAGCACAAGGTTACTTCTCTTTGATTTTGATATATTTGACCATGTGACCTAGTAAATCCAGAGACATTTTGTTTGATCAGCAGGCGGCAGTTTGTCGTAAAATACATAAAATACAACAAACAAACAACTGTTCAGCTAACTTCTAGAGACATTTGTCTCCAAACTGAAGCCAAGAAGACATACACACAAACACACGATCACAAACAGTTACTCTCCTCACCACTACACTCTCTTTCTATGTGCCAGACTTCCAAAACCAAATTCAAGCCATTTTCAGCCCAGTCATGATCACAACCCAGTTCTGAGGAGAACAGATGAAACATGAGAGGAGAACAGTTCCCCTCGGAGCTGTATTCCAGGTTCAGTCATTATTCAGTCATTACTGAAGATGCTGTGCTCGGGCACACCTTTATAAGTCCCAGAAACCTCTCAAACAAGAGACCCTCCAAAGGTACACACACACACACACACACAGTGTCATGAAGCTCACAACATTTAATTTGACCTCTGAGTCATCCAGAGCTCATCCTCAATTCCTGATCCCCCTCAGAACAGTTCACAGTCCGAGAAGCTTCCGTTGAGTTAGCTAAAAAAACCTCAACAAAGATGGGGGGGGGCTTTAGGGCCTATTGCCATGCCAACCGGGGCTATACAGGGATAAGCTCAGCATCTGGACTGTTCCGTAATCTTCTTGCAATAAAAGTGAAATGTTACTTTAACTTGTATATATATATTTCAGAAACGTTATTGTTAAGCAGTTAGGAACATGTTCAAAACATTTTAGAACAAAACAGTCAGAAAATGGCTCTTATAACCAAGCAATAAAGATGTTAAAACAGCATCTAAAAGCTGGATGTTTTAAACAGTCCTAGAAGTTTCAAAACAACATTTTAAACATTTTTGTTACTTAATAGAAATGTTACAAAACATTTTTACAACCTAAAAATTGTTAGCTGGGGTTACTGCCTACAAGGAGAGTTATGTTAACGGGCTACATTTATAATGACAATACAATAATACTATACGTGACTCGCCTCACGACGGAAAGAGTGCAGCAGCCTGACGTGCGTCATCTACATTGTCAGAACAGAGAGAACACAAAGAAGCAGCCGTCACTTTATGACACAATGCATAGAAAACAGCAAACAGGAGGCGGATGAAAGCGAGCGGGCTGCTGGTGAAGTGCAGGATATGTGTGCAGTCTTAATGGGAGACTGGAGCTGGTCTTCTGTACCACATCAGAGAGACAGAGAGCAGCAGATGGACACAGAAGAACATTTCACCAGTGTGCTGTTAGCTGGGAAGAGACAGTTGATACTGAGTGACGACTGTTCTGTCCAGCACAGACGAGTCATGATTTTTAGAATCAGGATGTCCAAACATCTAAACGTGTCAGGCTGTGAGAACTATAGACTGTTAGCATTAAGACAAAGACAGGTTTCGTGTCGACTGACAGTCAGGAGAAAAAGATTAAAACAAAAGTTATTTCATATTTTTGGGTGTTAAATAAACCTGTACAAAAGTGGGGGAAAGCTATCAGAACCAGGACAGTTAAAGGAATGGAAAATTATCACCCTTGTGTCAGTTCAAACACAAGTACAATATGTTTTTTTAATACCAACCTCATGTTTTATATACTCAAACTGGCATTCAGTTAAGATACATGAGAGCCAGTTGTGTTTGGTGTCAGCGATTTAGTGATGTCATTTCCTATGTGGCGTAACGGTCGGTGAATAATGATCTCAGTTTTATTCTGTTCCGCATATAAAGGCACAGAGTCAGACAGATGACACACCACGAAGATGTCGTATGAATACAAAGAAGTGCATGAATAAATGTTCTCTTTTCTGTTGCACAAATATAAAACCGCACAAACAGCCAAAATTTTCACCTGCTCAAAATATTCTTTTAAATCCAGTGTCACACCCCAGACCAAACCATTAATTCATGAATTATTAAAGCATCATTGAGGGACATTTTTGAGCGGTTATTATTTATGACGGATTGTTTCAAAGTTACAAACTCCATAATCCCTGTCAGAGGGCTTTAAAGATTGAATATTTCACACAAAAATATTGTTTTGTGTTAAGTAACTAAACAGAGAGCTCTTCTCTGTATTCATTATCTGTGCGAACAGCTCAGTAACGACTTGAACTCTTCAAATCTTCAGTCAGTCACACACTAACAGGTTTTGTGGAATCACAGATGCTTGTTATTAATCTGACTGTGGTTTATTGTCCCTGTTTCTCTCTCTCATGGCTGCGTAATGGCCTTTGTCCATTGTTTGATTAGTTGATTTCTCTGTCCCTTTACTTGACCCTATATATACCTGAAAAATCTGAGTAAAACCTCCTCTTGGGGATGCCCGTGGGCCATGCTGGCTCTTTTATGTCCCACAAACACACTTGTCTTGGCAAACAAAGCAGCTACAGCACAGAGTGGATCACACATCTATTTCCTCCGCAGCGTGACAGCGTGACATCCACCAAGCCAGATAAATGTGATGTGGCAGCAGACCCAGCTAACTGAAAACGTTCTCAGAACGCTGGCTCACATTCTCTATAAGTTCTTCGTCAGTAGAATGTTTTTCTAACGTTATCATCATATATATATATATCATGTATTAACGCTTACATAGTTAGTGGAACAATCTGAAAATGTTACAGATTAAGAAATGTTTGAATAACGTTCTAAATAACCAAGTAATGACATTAATACACTGCCTAAAAAACTGAGCGTCTCGAAAACTTTCAAATAACATTTTCCGCGTATTATATTTGTACACGTTTATAGCTGGGGAGACGCGGGTACACAGTGAGTTATTATTGACACAGACAGAGCTAATATTTGTCAAACCAGCGTCCATCTCCTGCACTCAAGATGAGTATGTGCGGCGTTTGTGTGCAGTGCCATCTAGCGTCCAGCTATCAGAATGCAGTGTACAGTATTCCCAAAACACCCGCTTCTGTATGGGATTGTATGGGGCCAGAGCGAATTTTGACGCTCTCGCCGCCGGCGGTGTGAACGCACGGTTGCTGCACCCTCAAAACACATAATACATAATAATACATTTTAACCATGAAACAGACACGTGATGGGAAAGTAAAATACTAAAATGTATAATATATGCCAATATACATAATAATATATTGGCATATCTACATTAATAAAGCTATGTATTTATTACAAGAAACACGGCACTACAAATTCAGTGGATACAATAAGCTACCAAACAACTGGAGATGAGTTTTTATCTTTTGACGGGAAACGTTTCTGGTTTTGGTGGATCATAACACCAATTGGTCACTAGATCTCACGCGCTCATTCAGTATCCGTGATTATTAACAATATGAACAGTAACTTTCTGCAAAGAGAAAGCTTTAGTCTACTGAAACAACAACAACAAAAAGATCATTACAAGCTGTAAACGGTGAAAAAAAAACTTTAATCAACAGCAACGTGCGATTCAGTATAACATGACAACGAGCAGAAACGCCAAACGCGTTAACCGGAAATAAATAAACAACTTTACCGTAAACTTCCGCCCTGCGCCGGAAACTGTTGTGACGTTTCAGACGTGTGTTGGGGACAAACACTAGTAACATTGTTTTAATGTTTGTTTTGTTTTTGTAGTTTATGCTTAAAGTTTTCATGTAAGTCAGGCAGGAAACGTCACCTGTAGTGCGTTTGTATTAAAGACACACTTCATATGTGACCTTTGTTTTTTATTTTGACCTTTGACCTTTTATTTAAAATGGCAATTTAATGAATTCATGTTTTAATGTATTATTGTATTTTTTATAATTTGTATTAATATTATTATTTTGTATTATAATATAAAATGATCAAGAAATACAGATCCCAGGACCTTCCAAAACCTATTAAAGACAGACAATTCTTGATCAATTGTTGCCTGTTTTTTTCATTACAGCAGAGGGCAGTATTAACTAATATATATTAAATTAGTATTACTTAAATAATGCATGTCATAACTTTATTATTAGATTTTACATTGACTCAATATTGTAAGCATTTTAAAGGAAAGTCAGAAACAAGAATACAATGAAATTTCATATCAGTAGAGTAAACATATGATTACATTTAGTTTAATGGCAGTTATTCCTGAGCAAAACAGTACAGAAAGTATAGATCAGACAGCATGTTTTACAATTACAGGTCATGCTTTGTGGTTAGAAGATAGTTTCGGCACTCAGTAACAAAACAAGCAGTAACATCACGGAGCCAGACAGCACTGGGGCCCTAGATCTCTTCATCTGTTCTGGAGCCAAAACATCTGTCAACAGGAAACAATACATGGCTCAGTGCATGATACATTAATACAGTGTTATACAAACTCAAATGTTAATTTAATGTTAATGTTTACCTGCGTTCTTTAGACACCTACAAAAACAGAAAGAGTGTTAAAATCACATTACATGCTTTTTCTCCAAAGAGAAAGATGAACAAGGATGTTTTTTAACCGCAAAACAACATAGACTAAAAAGCTGATTATATAGAAGTGAAGCTGCATTTTGGTTTTAAGACTGACATACTGAATAAAAATGCAGTACACTAAGATCATGAAAATGAACTTAATCAACATCAACAACAAATCACAAGTTACAAACAAGACCCAAATAATTCTTCTTGACCCAAAATTCCTGTGACAGTCTTCAATAAACAAACAACTTGTTGTACAATTGGAAAGGTGTAACAACAAATAAATACAAACAACAGAAACATTTTATTTTAATGAATCAATATTTGTTTGTCATTGTTGTTTAAATACTCTAGCATTCTAAAAAACATCAGCTGTCAGTACATCACAGCTGTAATTCAGTAATAAATGTGTTTGACTCACCTTGGCAGATGACTCCAGCATCTTCACCGTGTACACAGTTGTGTGTTCCCCAAGTTGTTGATAAACAGTTTTTTAGTGTTGTTTCATTCCCTCCACACTTAACATCATCCAGCCAGATTTGTCCTGATCCTTGACCAAAATAAGCCTGTCTTTTCGCCTCTATAGCCCGCCCACAGCCCAGCTGTCTACACACCACTGCAGCATCTGATAGATCCCATGAGTCATCACACACAGTTCCCCAAACTCCATTATGAAGAACCTCTACTCTTCCAGAGCAGGAGTTACTACCGTTCACCAACTTGATATCTAATATCAACAGAACAATATGAAAATAGAAGAAAGTGTCAGGACATTCAGAGGATATTGCCTGTATTAATATCAAAAACATGTAAAGACATGATAAATAAACCGATATTAATAGTGGAAAGTCTTTTATCTTGAGCATCATTACCTTTGGTTGATGAGATGGGCGTGCTCAATATCGATGGTGCTGAAGAAACTTCAAAAACACAAATACACAATATTGAAAATCTCTGATGAAGATCATGAAACTTCACACTGATTTTAAAGATTGAAAACTTTTTCATTTTAATTATACAGTTTTCAAGACTAAAAGAAAAATGATGTGCTGTTAAATACAGTGTCTATAGATAAAGACAGACTGTGAATGTCTAATATACTTCCATAACACATTTATTTACATTCTGTCCCCTGCAGTCAAAAAGATGTATAACAGGATGGTTTTTAATCTGAACTGTTTGATACCATTCACCAACTTAATACCTAAAATCAACAGAACAATATGAAAATAGAAGAAAGTGTCAGGATAGTTAGAGGATCTTCTTCCTCTCCTCCTCCGGAATCATCCGTCTCCACCTAACCCTATTTTCTACATCCTCTTCTCTCACACCCACTAACTTCACGTCCTTGTTTATCACATTCATATACCTCCTCTTTGGTCTTCCTCTTTGCCTTCTGCCTGGTAGCTTCATTTCTTTCATCTTTCTACCAATATATTCACTGTCCCTTCTCTGTACATGTCCAAACCACCTTAATCTGGCTTCCCTGACCTTTTCCCCAAAACATCTAACATGAGTCGTCCCCCTGATGAACTCGTTCCTAATCTTGTCCAACCTCGTCACTCCCAAAAAAAACCTCAACATCTTCAGTTCTGCTACTTCCAGCTCTGCCACCTGTTTCCTCCTCAGCGCCACAGCCTCTAAACCATATATCATAGTTGGTCTCACCACTGTCTTGTACAACTTCCGGGTAATTCTAGCTGATATTCTCCTGTCACACATCACTCCTGACACTTTTCTCCATTCATTCCAACCTGCCTGCACTCGCTTCTTTACCTCACACTCTCCATTGCTTTGGACTGTCAACCCCAGGTATTTAAACTTCTGTACCTTCTTTACCTCTTCTCCCTGTAATCTCACTGTTCTATTTCTCACTCTTTCATTCAAACACATGTACTCGGTCTTGCTACGACTGACTTTCATTCCTCTTCTCTCGAGTGCAAACCTCCACCTCTCCAGGTTGTCCTCCACCTGCTCCTTGCTCTCACTACATATCACAATGTCATCTGCAAATATCATTGTCCAAGGAGATTCCTGTCTGACTTCATCTGTCAAGCGATCCATCACCACAGCAAACAAGAAGGGGCTCAGGGCTGATCCCTGATGCAGTCCCACCTCCACTGTGAACTCCTCTGTCTGACCTACTGCACACCTCACTACTGTCCTGCTTCCGTCATACATATCCTGAACCACCCTGACATACTTCTCTGCTATTCCTGACTTCCACAGCTCTTCTCTTGGTACCCTGTCATATGCGTTCTCCAGGTCTACAAAAACACAATGTAGCTCTCTACGGCCATCTCTGTACTTCTCCATCAGCATTCTCAGAGCAAAGATTGCATCTGTAGTGCTCTTTCTGGGCATAAAGCCATACTGCTGCTCACAAATATCTACAACCCTCCTTAACCTAGCTTCCACTACTCTTTCCCATACCTTTATTGTATGAATCATCAACTTTATGCCTCTGTATTTGTTGCAACCCTGCACATCACCCTTGTTCTTAAAGATAAGCACCATTACACTCCTCCTCCATTCCTCAGGCATCTTCTCGCTCACTAAAATCCTGTTAAACAATCTAGTAAGAAATTCCACTGCTGCCTCTCCTAGACATTTCCACACCTCCACCGGTATCTAATCAGGCCCAACAGCCTTTCCTCTTTTCATCCTCTTCAAAGCCATCTTAACTTCATTTTTACTAATCCCTTGAACTTCCTGCTCCACATTGTTTACCTCTTCTAACCCTTTTCTCCCTCTCATTTTCCTCATTCATCAACACTTCAAAGTACTCCTTCCATCTTCTCTGTACACTCTCCTCACTTGCAAGCACCTTTCCATCTCGATCCTTAATAACCCTATCCTGCTGCACATCCCTCCCATCTCGATCCCTCTGTCTTGCTAACCTGTACAAGTTCTTCTCTCCTTCTCTAGTGTCTAACCTAGAGCACAACACATCATATGCCTTCTGCTTGGCCTTAGCCACTTCCCTCTTCACTCTGTGCCACAAATCCTTGTATTCCTCTCTACTTTCCTCAGTCTTTTCCATGTGCCACTTCTTCTTGGCTAACCCCTTCCTCTGTATACTATCCTGAACTTCCTCATTCCACCACCAAGTCTCCTTATCTTCTTTCCTCCTTCCATATGACACACCTAGCACCTTTCTTCCTGTCTCCCTGATCACTTCTGCTGTAGTTTGCCATTCATCTAAAAACTCTAGCTGACCGCCCAGAGCCTGTTTCAACTCCTGTCTAAATTGTTCACAGTATTCTTCCTTTTCAGCTTCCACCACTTGGTTTTCTTCTCTACCTTTGATCTGTTCTTCTTCCAGACCAACACCTTCATTCTATACACCACCATTCTATGCTGTCTGACTGCACTCTCTCCCACCACAACTTCACAGTCACTAATCTCTTTCAGGTCGCTTCGTCTACATAAAATGTCTACATCATATCAACCAGTTCCCTACCTTTTCCTGTCATTGTCCCAACATTCAGTATCCCTATTCTCAGTCCTACACTCTTGCCTTTCCTCCTCTCTTTCTGCCTATTCACGTATCTTCCTCCTCTCCTCTTTTGACCAACAGTAGCCCGATTTCTGCCAGTACCCTGTAGATCAACAGCACCGGTGTCGGTCGTTGTTAACCCGGGCCTTGACCGATCCGGTATGACATTCTTACTGATGATTCGCATATTTAGATTTGGCAGAGTTTTACGTCGGATGCCCTTCCAGAAACAACTCTATTTATCCAGGCTTAGGACTGGTACCGAAGTCATTGCTTTATGCCCCGTGTGGCTAAATTGTCAGGATATTTAGAGGATATTCTATTAAATCAAAAACATGTAAAAACATGATAAATAAACCGATATTAATAGTGGAGAGTCTGTTATCTTGAGCATCATTACCTTTGGTTGATGAGATGGACGTGCTCAATATCGGTGGTGCTGAAGAAACTTCAAAGAAACAAATACACAATATTGAAAAGATCTGATGAGAATCATGAAACTTCACACTGATTTTAAAGATTGAAAACTTCTTCATTTTAATTGATTAAAAAGATTTTAATTAATAAAAGAAAAATGATGTGCTGTTAAATATAGTGTCTATAATTACCTGTACGTCTTGATGCAGTTGTTTGTGTCCAGTTACCTAAAGACAAAGACAGACTGTGAATGTCTAATATACTTCCACAACACATTTATTTACATTCTGTCCCCTGCAGTCAAAAAGATGTATAACAGGATGGTTTTTAATCTGAACTGTTTGATACCATTCACCAACTTGATATCTAATATCAACAGAACAATATGAAAATAGAAGAAAGTGTCAGGATATTTAGAGGATATTGCCTGTATTAAAATCAGATTGAAAAAGATTGAAAACTTCTACATTGCAAGTATACAGTTTTAAGAAAAAGACTATAAGAAAACAACAGTGTAGAAAACATCAGCTGTCAGTACATCACAGCTGTAATTCAGTAAAAAATGTGTTTGACTCACTTTGGCAGATGACTCCAGCATCTTCACCGTGTACACAGTTGTGTGTTCCCCAAGTTGTTGATAAACAGTTTTTTAGTGTTGTTTCATTCCCTCCACACCTAACATCATCCAGCCAGATTTGTCCTGATCCTTGACCAAAATAAGCCTGACTCTTCGCCTCTATAGCCCCCCCACAGCCCAGCTGTCTACACACCACTGCAGCATCTGATAGATCCCATGAGTCATCACACACAGTTCCCCAAACTCCATTATGGAGAACCTCTACTCTTCCAGAGCAGGAGTTGCTACCGTTCACCAACTTGATATCTAATATCAACAGAACAAAATGAAAATAGAAGAAAGTGTCAGGACATTCAGAGGATATTGCCTGTATTAATATCAAAAACATGTAAAGACATGATAAATAAACCGATATTAACAGTGGACAGTCTGTTATCTTGAGCATCATTACCTTTGGTTGATGAGATGGGCGTGCTCAATATCGATGGTGCTGAAGAAACTTCAAAAACACAAATACACAATATTGAAAATATCTGATTAAGATCATGAAACTTCACACTGATTTTAAAGATTAAAAACTTCTTCATTTTAATTATACAGTTTTCAAGACTAAAACAAA
>JAZGTJ010006707.1:0-24325 GCA_036877575.1 Botia almorhae | reverse complement strand
TATTAATAACTGTATAATTACATCACATAACAAATAATAAATTTTGAGTGTGATTGTTAATGATCACAATGTTGTCAAGGCAACAACAGCCACTACTGTTTAGCAAACATTAGTATGTCCAAGTACTTGCATACTCTTTTGTCACGCACTAAAATGTCATACTTTTCCATAGCAAAAACTGTACATGCTTTTAGGCTACAGTATAACTAGGCAAATTGGGGCACAGCACGTTTAACAACTGAGTGACCTAAACACTTCCTACTTGTAGAGCTCAGCTCTGAGGTCATTTCCTGTCCTAAGCTACTTCTTAAGCAACAATCTTAATTACTGCTCCAGCAACAGAGCCATAAATACTTCAACTGTCCCTGAAAGCAAGATAAAGCCACTGGTCCTGACAGGACACTCTACACTTTTATAAGAGTTTTCTAATCGTGCTTCTATGGCCCTCCAGCACTGTACACTTTGGAACTTCCTCATCTAACACATTCTCACCCACTCATTAGTAGCTGAACTAAATATGTCAGATTGGTGAGACCCCTTAAATGTGATTTGCTTGGGAGGTCTCTAAGGTGCAGGTTTGAGAGAAACGTCCCTTTACATCGAGACGGGCCCAGTGATGACAAGCTCTTAGCATTAGTGTACTTCCTGTGGCTGCTCTGTTTATAAACAAATAAACTGCTGAGTGGTGCGGTGCCCATTAGATGCGGTGCCAGACACAGTAATTAATTAGCTGGCCAAAAACAGTGAGATGAACATCCTCAAGTCTTTCCTGGCTCCAAATATTAAAAAACGCTTGACTTTCTGCAGGGCCCGACCAATTAATTAGATCAAGTTCTGGCCAGGAATTTTTGATGTTTTCATTTGATTCACTTCTTGCAAAGATTACAAGCGAGGGTTGTTTTGTTTTAAGGTGGCATTCCATTACTGTACATCTAATGTAATATTTCTCTAGTATTCATTAAGGCCTGTTTCACACAAGCCTTCTAAATAGGTATGCATGTCTTGATACAAAATATAAAATCAAGTGTCATCAGCAAACAAATGATTACAGAGAGTTTAGCGGAGCTAACCGCACTTTAATGAGCCGTTTAAATTACTGTGAGCCAACAGCTTCCACAATCATTTTTAATGGATTTAATAGAAGTCAGTTTCCCTCAAGTTCACACGGGTTCCCTAGCAGAATAACCACAGGTGTAGTTCATCACACTAAGTAAATATATTAATGTCATTTTCTGGGATTAATGTCTACAGACCTCCTCTGCTTGTGTAACAAGCCACAGATCATATTTAACTGCTGTTTTCATAAACATGCTCTCTGGTCCTTCAAAAATACAATATGGAAAGAACATTCCCTATATGTCAAGGTAGGAGATTTTAGCCCTCCCTCCGAGGTGCAAAAACTCACTGTGTAACTGCGCAACAAACAGTGTGAAATCTGTATTCCATCAGTTCAACTCTCACCTGAATAGCTGCCCAGTCTGGGTGCGTTGTTGTCTGCGCCGTCATAGAAATCGAGAGAATCCCAGTTATGCTCTGTGGCAAAACTCACAACTTGTATCTGATTCACAAAGGAAGATAACAAATAATTAAGAAGCGCTAGAACAAAAGAACAAAGGAAGTGAGTGCTGCTAATTTACTGAGTTCAATCTCATCCCACAGCAGAATTCGACAAACACTCCTTATGCTACATCAACAAAACACACAATTGCTACACTTGGAAAAACAAAAGCAAGGTGAAGATACAGACAGACGTTCAAGTTTGTAGGACTGTACTGCTCATCATTTCTAAATTAAACATTGGCTCATGTATAATTAACAGGCCATTAAAAATTCCCTTTATTGTAGTTTCAAGACTTCCATCACTGACGCTTCATATCTAAAAACGCATCATCTGAAGGACTTCAAACGATCTTCTCCACTCACTTGGATTCCAGCTCCCTCGGGAACTGACACCTTCCACACACAGTTGAGATTGTTATCGTAGGGTTCCGGGTAACCGGGGGACAATACGGTCCCCTTACGCATCGTCAACACTCCTCCACAGGGCACTGTAACGATAAACCATAAAAGAGGAGAATGTGTTAACGTTCACCAGTGTTTAAATTCAAGCCACGCAACCGAAAGCTTGGTAACTATCACGCCCTGTATAAAAGCAACTTCTGATGAATAATCAAAGCTCGCCCGGCTTTGTGATTACTCACGAATTGGCCTTGATGCTTTACTGCTTAAGTGAATTTGAATGTGTGTGTTTTTTTAAACAGATACTGAGTAGGTGTCGCCATGTTTCTGCAATCAGCTTGCAACTGAGTTTTCACGTTCAAAATTCAAAATCACTATTAAAATGAAAAATGTTATGGTGCGCTATTACAGTGCAGACCCAGCTAACAATTGTAGGTTGTAAGAATGTTTCCCTAGCATTTCCATTAAGTAAAAAAAGTAAACAGTGTTATTTTGAAAGTTCTGAGAACGTTCAAAACCTCCAGTTTCTTTACATGTTATATTAATGTAATTGCCTTGTTATAAGTTTATAAGTTATAAGCTTTGTTATTTCAACTTTATTTTTAATTCTGTTTGTTTTTTTAAAATGTTCCACTAACTACTTAAGAATAACATTTTTGATATAGAATACAAAACATTAAAAACGTTCTACAAACATTACTGCAAGAACGTTTTCGATAATGTTGAGAGAAGTCTTAGAGAATGTTAGCCAATGTTCTGAGAACGTTCCCTGTAAGATGGTGAAACTGGCATAGAGGAATAGAAAAAGGTGTATGATTACATGATTTACATCTCATAATATGAAAAATATATGACATATGAATATGAATCCATAGCTTTATGACAACATATTGCTTAATGGTCCCTGTGAACTTGCAAACAATACTTAGGTCATGTCTAACAGAGAAAACACAATAATTTCACAGTAAAACCATGAAGTACTGAGAACATACAGTATAACTTTTGCTCACTGGTTTTTAGGATGCATTATCAGAATTTCTAGGAAGTGAACGTTTCAGCACCATAGAACGATTCTGACAATGGAACGGCCCTACAAATGGCTGCCTCCCTGAGTAGTGCACTTACTGAACTAGGGTGCGAAACTGAAGCGCACCCCCAGTGGCTGTCTTTCATCTACACACTAAACGCACTCTTTCATTTATGCGGCCTTTAAAAAGAACAATGCAGCACAGAAACGTCAGAAAGGAGCGTTTCGTAACATTTTGCCTTTCCCCCACGGGAGCAGCCTGGTTAAGCAATTTTCTCCTATTTGCTGAAGACCTGCCAACTATTGTCTAGAGCAGCACCAGAGGCCACAGAGTGGATCTGTCAATAACAAAGCACAGCCTGCTATCTAACTCTGGCAGGGCAGAACTGTCTTTGTTATCCTATGCTTAGGTAAGATAGAATCTATCAAGGACAAGGGGATAATCTAGAGGTCAAAGCCAATCACTTTGTTTAAACAGCTGCGAACGGGTAGGGACATACTGATTGATGTCAAAGAGAGAGAGAGCGAGAGAGAGAGACAGAGAGTGAGAGAGAGAAAGAGAGAGAGAAATAGAGAGACAGAGAAAGAGAGAGAGAGAGAAAACCATTATATAGAGCAGGGCTTAATATATCTGTGTCAGATGTTTAAATTATTAAACAAATTCACTTTCTTGCAATTTTGGGATCATTCATTTTTAACCAGTGATATATAGAATGCAGCATGCGCTCAGGTGATTATAGGAAATATCACCGATTTCTGACCCCTCAGCAGAAGTACACCAAGAACGGCCGGGAAATAAAACACGACCTGAAACGATACAGCAGACGCCTGTCACGAACCGTACGGTATTTCCATATTTCCACAGTGTGTGTGCGAGTGCATGTGTGTGAGGAAGAGGGTTTTCTTTTCATCTGCCCTAAATATGACAGCAAAAACAATCATCAGCCGCTTAGGAAAAATCTATAGCAAGGCATAAAAGAGAGATTGGTAGAGAAAGGAAAGAGAGAGCAAGAGAGAGAGAGAGAGAGAGGGTATTGTATAAAAGCTGCTTTCTGCCACTGAGTAAATCAAATAAACAAAGGTAATTGGGACTTTATATCCCACAATTGCACAAAGTCATTAAGTTGCAATTACTAGAAATAGTCACAATTACATAAAATGAGATAAAAATGAGCTTATTATTTTCTTTTTAACTCCTTGGCAAAAACAGGCTTCCATCATCAGAAGCACTGGGGCTTGTTACAATCAGACCTTGTAGTCTGATAAGCACCCTTTTTGAAACATGACTGAGCAGATGAAGATGAGTCTGTTTGCATGATGGGATTGGGCATCTGTAGGCCCGCTCTGTCAGCCTCATCTGGTTGCCGTGCGCTAACACGCACAAAACCCGCCTAATTAACTCGCCTCACCCGTAAGATTCTGACTGTGAAATTTTGCACAGCTGAGAACTTCAGCTTTGCTTTTGTTTTGCGCTGATGTATCACTCTGCTAACTATGCTTGGTTACACCATCTGTCCGCAAAGACAAAAGGTCACATCAATCGTGTGTCTCCCTTACCGATGCAAGTGGGCAACGTATCGTTCCACTGAGCCAGAGCGTCAGGTACTGTTTCACAGTGAATGGCAGTAGAACCGTGTAGCGTGTAGCCCGGGTTGCACTCGAACATCACAGACGCGCCCACAGCAAAATTGTTTCCAATGCGTTTGCCGAAACGAGGTTCTGGAACAGAGCTGCACTGTGTGGCGCTGGTCCTTGGTACAGCTGTGACAGGATTGAATGATAAAATAAACATTAATTAAAGGAATGGAGTCCTACCACACACCAAAAAAACTGTTTCCGTAACGTTTCAATTAGGTAGTAAAGATGTTAATGTTGTCTTTAAATGTTGCTAGGAAACATATATGACCTTTACATAACTCAACTGAAACAGAATCAACTGAATCAACTAGTCACATAGCCACAGAACAGATGACGGGTTCAGTCTGAGAGCAGCTGAGTTGGTTTCAATGAGTTTGAAGGACCTGACACATTAAATGCTTCAGAAAACACTGTTTTTATGTTGCAGAAATTTTAAATGATTGCTGCACAATTTGCAGTTGTATAAAGCTTTTCTTTGAAATTCGAAAAAGATTTGAAACATTTGCTGAGAAAATCCCCCAGAGCATTTCCCCCAACAGAACAGTTACCGTGACAGAACGTGTTTTTGTGGCCTTGGATATTTTTCCAGTTTATTTTCTTCATAGGCATTAAAAGAAATCAGTAGGGAATTATAAGCTATAAACCAAACCAATCAGCCCTGAAATTCATCACAACATCACATCCTTTTTTAACCAGTTGTAACAGGACATTTTGTCAATCACTCTGTTTCAATTTCTGCGCCAGCTCGCCTGGCAACCCAAATCCAAATGGTCCAAAATCTGATTTCCAGATTATTTTCTGTCTTTTCATCTCTTATCATGTCACGCCTTGTAAGGATGTGGTGAATATTTGAATTTAGTTTCATTGTAAGTTATTTTAGAGTGTAGAATGACTTAATTGCGTCCCTTGCAATGCATTATGGGATTGGGCATAAAAGTGCACTGCTGAGCTCTTTTTGTAATGATTCCCATTTCCACATTTACAAGGACTTGGATTGGTGGATTCCCTCTGAGGATTTTGTGTTCTACACTGGGAATTCAGCAATTAAATGCAATAATAAAAAATTAGGATAAAGTTACACCGACTTGTGGCTCATACAGAAGCATAGATTATCCTTAACAACCTCAGCGCTCGTGGTTAAGTCTGTCTTGAAACGTTTATACCATTTTTCTGTGGAGAAAATTAATGAGGTTTACCTCTGGAACCCCCTGCTGCTCTCTCTAGTGTTAAATCATGGCTTTGGCTGGTAAACAAGACTCATATGATCTTGGGAAAGTTATGCTTCTTTGAATATTAATGTATGCAAACATGGATCTGTTGTGTTTGTACAGAGCTAGAATACATAAAAAAATCATGCAATTTTCAGGATTACGTTGAATGTCATCAGCTTTGTCCTCCGTAAAGGAATTATGTGGACGTGTGTAACATTGTAAATATTTTGCATTTGATTTAAAAAGTTAAGAAAACAGGAACACCTTTAATATCCTATTTGGCTGTCAATGTACTAATAGCGCTTTTTATCATACAATAAATCTCTAACTGTGCGTTGTTTATACAAATTATATTTCATTCTAAATATATATTTTATTCTTATTATAAGGTACAAATCCATTTTATTCTGCATTGTAACAACAACAATTCATATTTGCAACCACATTAGGCAACCAAAAACAAAAGAATACATTTGGAATACAATCAGCAGCTCTTAAAAGCTATAATAAATAAATAAGTAATCGTAAATAGTCGTACGATTTGAAAATGTGTGATAAAAATCAGTTCTGAGTATCCAAAAAGATTCTCCACAGTCTTGACACACTATAAATAACATAAATATAAACATTCTGTCTCGACAGAGCTCAGAACTGACCTTGGTACACAAAGTGAAAGCCTTTGGCAGTTTCTGGACCCACGGTGGTAAACTTGATAGTGATTTGATTTCCAGTACTCAAAGGTAACGACTCTCCTGCAAAACAGACAGGAAAAATTCTTAAATGGTCTTTTGGATCACTTTTGACTCACAAAGATTTTCTTTTGGCTACGAGACCTGATAATACACTGCAATGTGCTTCTGATAGAGAAGTATATTTGCACAAAATATTACAAGGATAAAAGATATCTGAATGGAATCTCGTTCTGCACTTTGAACTGCTGTTCAATCAAATGGCAATATCCTTGTTTCAGTTGAAAAGCCACTGGAGGTTGCCTCCATTTACTATAAGAGTAAGTCCAACAGGTGTGAGAAACACAGATGATGATATAATGACTCAAAATGGGCTCCACCTCATCACTCTCACACTAGTATGACAGATACTTCTACCTAGTGTCTTCTTCAATGATTCCAATGGGGCCCTTATTGAGCATGTTAATGTTAACAGACTCAATGGATTTTCAGTGTGTTGATGCTATGCAGCAGACGTACATACAAAGACGTATGCGGTACACAATTTCTTATTTGCATTTCATGTAAATTTTTTATTATCTGTAATGGGACATCTAAGCACGTAAGGGGCCGGAACACATTTAAATGATTTTCAGTGACAAAGCGACCAAAAGTCAATTATTCTGAATGCGAGTCGATGATTTTCACTTGATGTGTGAGGCTCATGTCTGTGGCTTACCTGAGTGGGAGCCAGAGAGAGATGACAGCAGTGAAGACTGTTGCGTGGGCCCGTCGTAGATGTCTACCACATCATTGAGTGACGTCTGAAACAGGACGAACTGTCCGAAAAGAACTGGAGAAGAAAAACACAGATCAAGGATCAACAGACTCTATAAAACACAGAAACACAGAGTGCTGCTTCTGGAAGACCATTCTGAAGTTCATGCACCTCATTTATTTGAAGTGAGCACTCGTAAACAATTTATCAGTTGGTGATATAAAGACAAAACATCTGTCTTACCAATTCATAGCCAACCAATAAATCTCAAGACTAAATGCCCAAAGTGTTGTAGTTTTATAAAAATGTTTTGACCAAAAGGTTTGTTGCAGGCTAAAAGAGAGAAAGTCTCAAGGGATGCTAACAGAGCGTACAATTTTAGGTTGCAAGAACGTTACTTTAACGTTTCCATTAAAAAACAAAAACATTAACAATGTTATTTTGAAAGTTCCAGAAATGTTCCAAACGTCCAGTTTTAAGACATTGTATTAACATTACTGCCTGACTGTAGAAATGTTAGTGGTATGTTAAAACAACCTAAGAATAATGTTTTTGATATATATAAAAAACAACAAAATTAAAAACATTCTAACTAACATTACTGCAAAAATGTCTTTTTAATAACTTTGAGAGAACTTTTAGAGAATGTTAGCCTATGTTCTGAGAAAGTTCCTTGTTAGCTAGGAACCCCAGTAACGTCTGAAAGGTTGAGACCGGTCTCAACTGGAAGCTTACGAGCGGGAAAGAGATTTTCAGCCTTATTTCTCATTTACTTACACACATACTTATACCCTATTTAGAAGTCGCTAAGAACATTACACAAGCACATAATTTTCCTTCACTGGATCTGTGCATTAACATCTCGCGAGAGCTCTCGGAGGTAATAATGCTGTATGTTTATTTAAATCTTTTAAATTGGCTACCATGCTGTAACATCTCTCTATTATTTTTTGGTACCATGCTGAGTGCTACTGCCTGTTGGTTTTGTCCTCCACCGAGCGTGCTTGTTATAGTCTCATTTTCTGTCCATTGCTTTGATGTCTCCATCATTAGTAGGTGATCATTAGTATGCTACTTTTTACCATTACGTACATTTTATAAAGTCTCTGCCCTATACAGGTATCTCTTGTACCAAAAAATACCTTGTACCACAACATAAACTTGTTGTATAAAAAGTTGTATGAGTATGGATTCTGCTAAATAACCTCATTGGCATCTCTTTCTCTTGTTGCCATGGCGAAATTAATTGAAAATGGCTATAAGTAATCTCAAGTGTCAAAATGCAGCGCTCAGGAGTGGATGAAATTAGTTCTGGGCATAGATACAACTGTTAAGCTATGTTTTAAATGAAGCAAATGGATGGATAGGGAAAAAGACAGGAGAGCGAGTGAAAGAGATTTTATTCTCTCGCTCCAAGAAGCATTAGTATTTACTAAGAGCCACTGCTGTCTCACACTACCTCCTTAACAATGTCTTTAGAATTTGGCAAGGATCCTGGTAATTCACCAAGACTCTAAGGATCAATGGAGCCCCACATATGCTCAACATAGCTGCTAAGTGATTAAACAGTTCTCTGCTCAGTAATATAAGCATGTAATCAACATCTTGAAAAATCCAATTGTAAAAAAATGATTTATTTGTCATCTGAGGTAAACAAAGGTCTCAATCACGCAAACCTGATTGGATTTATCAGCACTGCACGCTGTGGCACCTGCGACGCAATTCCAGACAACAACGGACATTTTTCACCAGTTTGAGTTCACTGACTAACATAAAAATTTTATAATGGTTAGTAAAATCACTGACCGAAATAATTAGAAAAGCTGAGTTTAATTCACATTAACTGCACTCCCATTTCGCAAATGCATCGTCCATGAATAACATCCACTGGCTTTAGAAGGGGGAAAAATTACAGGATCAAGATCCAGTTGCATTGTGGGTAGTAGGCTATTGAGGGTGGCTGTGAACATGGAAAAAGCCAACTGGAAAATGAATCATGGCTCATCAAATCTGTTCCCAGCTTGCGTGCTGGGAGTAGATTCGTCCCCTATGCCTTTGATAAAAACAATAGAAAAGAAGATAGCGTCGGCCCTCCATGCATTATTCTTGAGTTTCCTATCTCTAAGGCTCCGGCGATGCCAAGACAATTACCACTTCATGTCAAAAAACAATTGCGTTTCGCTTGCGTGCACCAAACAAACATGCACCAAACAAAATGGGCCAATGAGGAGAAACAAATCAATTTGGAAAGGAAAAGAAATGATATTGTGCCACTTTTTAAAAATTCATTTATTTTACAGTTTCAATCTCAAGAAACGACAGGTCCCTCTACACATATGAATAATGTACATGGCTTAAGTAGTGCATAGCTGTAATCACACTGAACCCATTATAATTACATTAAGCCAGCGGTCACTAATGCATCGCTTTGCTTGTCGGAGAACTTTTAAAGATGGCGACAGGCTGACACCCGCACAGGGGATTTTGTCTTTGTATAGCCAAGCTGAAATTGTTCACTGTCAGAGAGCAGTTCACGCATATTTTAAATGTCTCAGTTGTTATGGATATTTTGGCCAAAGGGACCCTTGAGAAAAAGTGCACTTAAGTGTATTAATTGTATGCTTAACATCCCCAAAGTAAATTCTTTAACACCATATTTGCTGTTAATGTAATTTAAATGAATTTAAATGGCTTTGGTATACTTTAATAACACCATTTTATGAATATGTATATTATATAAATACATGTTTAAATATATTTAGGCACACACTTGTTCTTCATGCCAATTTTTACTCTTAATGCCAATTTAAAAAGATTCTTTTTAAGGCACATTGTCAATAAACAACTTTTTGTAAATGCTTTACTGTATATTAATTACAACTGTAATTTACTGTCTACTGTAATTTACTAATATGCTAAATCATATTTAAAGGCAGAATGCATCCTATTATTGCATTCGGCCCGAATAGAATGTCTTACTTGCCTGTCAAACTATGTATTTCCATACCTCCACACATTGTTGGAGGAGGCGTGGCTTTGCAGAGTAAACAGAGGACGTGATTATGTTTCAAAGCTAGACTGCTGTTGCTAGCGTCTCTGGAATTGCCTACCCTACTTTCAAAAGAAAGTACAAGATTGTCATGTCAGCTTTAGTGTCATTTAAAAGCACAAGTCAAACATTCTAAAATGCTCCCTAGCATCTTTTCAAGACACATGAATCCAGGACATTATTTCATAACTATTTGAGTGCACTTAAAAAGTTTACTTGATTCTCATATCAACTTTAGTACACGAGATCCCCAGAAAGTTCCAACTAATGAACGTGTCAAGGGAAATGGACAATTTTACTAAAATATTTCTTTAATATGAAGTATGAACTCTGAAAGTGCATTATTGTCATAATGAATACACTCTTAAGTGTACTTTAATAATAACAGGGGTCTTGTAGTTTTCACAGTCAGAATGAGAGAAGGCGAGTTTCTGTGAGGACCCAGCACTCAGGAGGCAGAGTTTAGTAATGCCTACACCGGCTCACAGCTCAGCTGCAGTCTTTTGATGCCCTTCCTCACACTTCCTCTTTCCTCCCTCTAGTCCTTTTTTGTAAGATGCCATTTGAAGCTGGATCTGTGCATGACGTGAGTGCTGCTTCGACTGAAAAGGTCTGTGTATCTCTGTGACACCCTGACAGGAAACGGAATAAGAGAAACCTCAAATAACTATTCTGATAAAGGCGAGAAGAGAAGATACAGAAGTCAATATTGTCGTGAGGTTCTCATGCCAGGAATGTGTATCTTTAGTTACATTTTTCACACGAATATTTTTAGGATAAAGGAGATTGACCACCGTTCAGCGCAAGCCTGTGAGAGAGCAAAACATACTGTACGTACAGTACTATCAATGCACATTATGTTTATATTCGCTCAAAATCCACAGAGACTGAGCTAAGAATATAATTCTGCAAATGATCCAATGCAGACCAAATAAAATCGACTGGGTAAAATATCACACCACAGTTTTGAAAACTGTACACAAAACATAAATAACCACAATATTATTTTATTGTGCCCCAGATATTGATTTAATACTGCGTTGCCAGATCCCCGGCCAAATATACTCCTCTAGCTGTTCTCTCATACATTGTATTTCAATTGGGCAGGTTTCCATTCTGTGTTGTACAATATGTTTATGCATCACAGAGTCTCATGTAGGGAACTCTCCAGTGTGCATTCCCATGCTATAAAAAAAGAATACAAGCAATGTATTCCTTCACATGTAATGCGCACATATTCTGTCGAGGGTTGTCTTAACAAACTGCTCTTGAAAAGCTAAACACTTTGCCTTGGATTTAATTCACAATTTTTTCCACCAACACCCAACCACTGCAAAAGACTCTTCCATACACCACCTTACGCGTAACACAATTTGACATATGCTTACTGGCTCCTATGGAAATGAGGGCTGTGATTAATTCACACCCTTTTCCTCTTTTTTGTGACTTGCACTATTCAGAAATAAAAAATTGGTCTGTGGTTTTCTGCCTCTTCATCCCTCACTGGTATTTCGCTGTAGGGCTGGACTAGATCACAGATTCAATTTGCTCTTTGAAAGAAGCAAACGAATGGGGAGGGCGGGGACAAAACACACCTTTCCTACTTCCTGTGACAACTGAGGTGCACAGAGGCATGATTTCTATTTACTGCCATTAGCCTAACCTGCAAAGGATGCTGGGATATTATTTGTGCAGGTTTCTTGAAGTTATGGAACAATATATTCCATTGATGGGGCTCAGACATCCTATTGTTTTGAAAAGCTAAGTTTAACACTTACTCAATTCAACACTTATACAAATGTTAATAAATAAGCAGATCATTTATTGCAAAGGGTTATAAAATAATGAAAAAATAAAATCTGAAATGACTCTTTAATGAAGGTGTGTTGTTAAATACGTTGTGCCTGCTGTATGACTCAAGCTTTGGGTTTAGACTCATACTAAGTGCAAGTACACCTTTTAAAGAACTATAAAACTGCAATAGATAAATTACAATGCAATTGCAATCTCCAATACTACTGTGGTGTATAACTGGACCCAATAACTTTGGATTTTCTTCAGTCTTTCTGGGTAAAGTAACGCTGCAATTAAGATGCTCCAGCAAAACCTTTCCAGGATTCTATAGGATTTTTTAAAGATATATTTTCAGTTTATGGAATATATAATGCTGCTCTCTGACTGACCTGTAATGATGTCACCTTTAACAACTCACTGCTGGTTCTAATCTCCATGCCATCCTCATGTTTCATCATCATTAAACGGCAAGAAAAGAACTCAGAAAATACTTTTAGCCTCTGAAAAGTACACAATACAATAAAATTGTCTGGCTCCATTCACTTTTCATGAGCCAATCAAATTCCAGCGGACAAAACCAAGTCCCGCCCTACACATTTTCTCATGGAATATCCTGTTCCACTATTAAATACAGTTGATTACAGGAGTAAAATGGGTTGCGAAAGGCATTTCACGGCATATCAAGTTGACTTTAAAAGCCTGAGTGCTTCTAAAATCCAGGCCACCCAGCACGCCAGCACCGCACCTCAGACCTCAGGCTCAGTCCAGGTGTTTAGTCGAGCTGTAGAGGATCAGATAACCCCTTCAGTCAGGTCTGGAATGGGGTCAAAGCAGGAGGACAAGTCTCCTGATTTGCGTCTCTTTTTTTGGACATGTGTGTACCAGCGTCTTCCCATTAGTCTGTAGCTGTCCATTTGTGACTTGATAAGAGTATACAACCAGCAGAAATAACCCAGATATAGAATGTGAGAGGAACAGAGAGAGAGAGAGAAAGAAAGAGAGAGAGAGATAAAGAGTAGAAAGTGTACCTGTGTCTCAGCTGGATCTGAGACAGATTGAGTTTAAAATCAGGGACCTCGTTTATAAAACATGTACGTGTGATCAGAGATAATGCTAAATTCTATAGATTCAATCCTATGTTAAAAATTGGTATTCAGGAAGGCAGGAGCTTATGAAAAATGTTCTCATATTCAGATGGAACTGAAAAGCATGAATATTTTTTAGGTATAATATTTTGAAATAAATTGTGTAATGGAACATTTATTTATATTTGTATGAAACTAATTCTGAGACCTATGCGATAATCTTGTTTGGAAGAGAGAGAAAAATAAAAAGTATTTTAATCAAAATACAGACAAGATGAAAATGCCACATTTTTATATTAATATTCCAACAGCTGCACTCTCTGTAGAGCATCTAAACCTCTCTCAGTTTACAGTACAAACAAACATCACAAAACTGACGTCGAAAACCTAAAGAATCATCATCGTCATGTACATTTAGGATGATCTTTATAATCAAGACCCCAAGGACATTGGAAACACTGGATTGTTTTGGTACAACTGCAATGTGATGGAGAAACCATCACTTCATCAAAATAGAGGTATTGTTCTGTTGTCCTTTCTTACAGGCACTACTGCATTGAGGCATGTGCCGTTTCCATGGAAATGATAGGTCAGACCATAGTTCCACTTGTACCCTATAGAGTACACGAGCAAGTTAATGAGCAAGGGCATGCATTCAGACACGCACACACATGCCCATTCAGTGCATAAGGTTCAAATAGCGCATCTCTCTGTTTTGTATGCTGAGTTTGTGGCTCTCCATGTCTTTGTTCTTATTTGACTCTTTCTCCTAATGATGTGAGGCTCAGGCGAGAGCAGTCACTCGAGCTGAGATTTACACCTCAGGGGCATCTTCTTGCTTAGAGCTTGCTGGTGGAGGTCTTTTCTCTTATTTCTAGCACACCTGTCTAGGTTTGAAGGACCGGGCCGGACATCCGCCTCACACATCAATACTGAGTCCCATAGGATCTCTGCAAGATCTCTGCCAAGATCTCTTTGAGGTAGGAGGCACCATCGAATGTGCAGGCAAAAGCTAGTGGGGCTGAAATTCAGAGACTCTCAACCTTCATCTGAGTTGATAAATCACCAAAAGTGCACAAAATCTGAAACTCTTTCTTATTTCAGCCAGGTTCTTTCAGTGGTCCTCTGACACCATCTCAAGAACAACATATCTTTATGTGCTGTCACAAGGCCATAAGGGCACATTGTTGTTCTCTTTTCACTGCACTGCACACAAGAAACACAATTCTGTAAACATGAGCCAGAGTCCACAAGACATTTTCTCAGGATATGAATCATTGATGGCTAACATGTATGATCCCAGCTTCACAGCAGCTGGACATATCAACATAAGGCCCTTAGGTCGACTCCACTGTTCCTCATAAAACTTAATATTCAGGCAGGAATAGAAAAAGAGCGAGGTAGCACAAAGCCAAACCACCCATGTACAGCTGTTCTCACTGAAGAATGTTCCATAATGTCGTGTGCTGAGGCGGCCCAGCAGCTTCCTCTCTCACCACATGGTGGGGACAGAGGAACCTGCACACACTGCTGCAGAGAGAGAATGAGAAAATGGAGGAAACAGGTCTTAAAAAGTCTATTTAAATCTAAATATAGAATCTTAGAAGGTGAAATTGATTTTTTTCTTGTCATTAAGTTTAATAGATGGAGGAAACAAAAACTTTACCAATGGATTTCAATTTAATTAAGTCAATGTGGTATGTGGTAAGAGCAAACCCACAGAGATCCTTAAAACCGTTACATTATAATTTAATTTTGCTTTAAATATGGGTAAATTAAGAAATAAAGTGAATTGAAGGCCAGGACTATATTTATAACATACAGTAACACAGCCTAGAGTGCAATATTGTATGTACTGGTAACCAGGAACTGGTAAGAAAACAAACAATTGCTAACATGTTATTTTTTAAGTAAAATCATTAAATGACATCCCTTCTTTAAAAGACACTTGAAATATCAGAAAAAAACGTACAATTTAAATCTCCAAAACAAAATGATTGTCTAGTTGCTTTCAAAGAGCAAACAGGGAAATAAGTAACCAGCATCAGTGCTTGGGTCTCTAAAGGTCAAAACCCATACGCCCTGAGCCATTATCACAGTTTGCTTGAACAAGACACTTCACAACAGGTTGATCTGAGGGTTAAGTGGCTTACAATAATGTTGTGCACAGATAAATCTTTTCTGATAAACACTGCATATCTGATCAAATAAGAATAGTATATGTTGATTTAATGGTGACTTTAAGCACAGTTGTGTTTGTTGCTGAGTACAACTTGACGGTCTGTCACATGGGATTCTTTTATGCTTAAACATGAGGAACTGAAGCTTCTGTGAGGTCAGTCAGTTTATACACCCCAGTCTTTAATCGTGTATTTCAAACTCAGGATATCAAATTACAACTAATAACTAAAGCAACAAGACTAAATACTAACTGATATGAGCATGTATACTGTACTTCTGAAGTGCATACTGGAGTGTTCAATTATCACTAAAGACAGGCTTGTGCTTTATTATAGAGCATGAGTGAGCTATTCTGGCCGTGTAAGCACTTAGATAATTATGATGGATTTTAACACCCTGCACGGTCAATTAGATATATGGCCATTTTCCATAAATGGTATGGATGAGCGTTATGTATAGTGCACTATGGCGTTTAACCTTCACTGTTTCCTGACAGAATAACATCCGCTACTTTGCTATTATCTGGACAATTATCATGACGCCACTAAAATGGCTTCACCATGTTAAATGAATGCATTGACCCTAAAGATAAATTCTACAGCAACCCTAATGAATTTACTGGTATGTATGGAAGAAAATATAGGCAGTTTGTAGCTTGTGAGTCAACAGTTTCAGAGTAGCTCCAAAAAAACTGGTACAGATGAAGTGATTGTTAAATGCAAACTTCTAAATTTGTGCAAACATGCTTTGATTTTTTTCTGACTCTGTCTTTTAAAATATTAGTACAACCTAATCTCACAGCTATCAAGTCTTTAGAGTATTTACATTTATGCATTTGGCAGACGCTTTTATCCAAACGCGACTTATAGCGCATTCAAGCTATACAATTTATCAGCGTTCCCTGAGAATCGAATGCTCAACCTTTGCGCCGCTAACGCGATGCTCCACCAGAGCTTTGGTAGCTTACTTAAAAAGAAATACTGAAACTTAATGTGAAGCATTACCACCTCTGAGATCTTTGAGAATGACTTTTGAAAATATACAGTGCTTAAGTGCCCTTAGCTAATGGCAAAGTCAAGAAATGACACTTTCTGCCTCCTTGATTATGATTTACTAGAGAAGAGACCTTAAGTGCCTTTGGTCCTACTGGAGTAAAAAAAATACAGAAATATATGGAGCCCTGGTGTTCCTCAGCTTTCTTGCTTTCTCTGGTAAATGAACTTCGCCTTGACTTCTGCTTCTTTTTGATGTTTTGGCTCAGGGGCTTGCAATTCCCAATTCTCTCAGGCTTTATAGTAGCTTTGTAGAAAGCGAAGAGTGATCCCTTGGCAAGAGAGAGACGGTGTCAAAGACGGGTTCGAAACTGCGACTGTGTTTGTGTTTGTATGGAGGTCAGACTCAGTCAGGGGAAAAGCTATTTAGTTGAGTATTTCTAACTGACACCCGTGACAAAAAATACAGAAAGTGTAACTGCCCTAATGGTTGCCTCGGGCATTCAAAATCTGAGTTTATTTAAGAATTCTATATGCGTTAATTTATAATAGCTTTCTCGACCACATTGCTTATGTATCACATTAATAAAAACAGCTTCGTGCTCCAGCTGAAGTTGCCCACTTTGTTTACAACTGCATTTTTACACAGCACATCTGAACCCAAGACTTTCTTTAGGTAAAATACCAGTGAATGTTTAAATATTCCTTGTGATGAATTGAAATATTTATATGGTGTCTTTCTGAGGTCAGTCATTCATGCACTAGTGTAGTGGTAAAGGTCTACATAAGTAACTAAAATGTTGTAGGTTCAAATTTCCTAATATATCTTTCCGACGACCTTCAATAAATGAAATCATTACAATGCTCACTCTCCAAATAACTAAACTAGAACTAAATAAAATGTTATGAAATGATGTTACCTTATACCCTTAAACAACAACATAATACTAAATAATTTACTCCTCAGCTAGCCACACATTCATAATCTCAGAGACATGTAAATGATAAAATAATTCTGCTGAGTCTGGGCCGTTGTGGGTTTCCTCTGTGTTTTGAGTATAAGGTCAAAGCCAAGAAATGAGTTCATTTACTTTGGTAAACCAATGATGGAAGTATAGTGTATATGTTTCCCAATGAAACTCGAAAAACTCAAAAACTTGGTCACCATTTGTTTTCATTATATATTTATATAATGCGCAAACATCCAGTTTTGTAAAGAAAATCAGAAAGGTTTGAAAAAATAAAAGTAAATGATGACAGAATTTAATTTTTTTTTGGTGAACTATCCCTTCAACCGCAACAAACAACTGAAAAATCCCATTCTGATATTTCAAAATGTTGATTTTAGTTATGCGAGGGGAGATAAATCCTCATAAATACAGCCCAGTTTTGTAATGAAATCTACATTTAACGATACAAAGCAGCCGATGAAGAGTGAACCTCAGAATATATAGAAATATAAATTCTCATACATTAACATTTAAGAGAAGGTGGCGTGGCTGTAAATGTCATAACTACTGAGTGCCTATTAACAATGCCTGAGGAGGGTTTGGGGAAGGTTTGAGCTTCTCACAGCACAGCATAGACAACAGAGAGCTGCACAGACTGTTTGACTTGCGCATGACGCACAGCATACACTGAAGCTTAATGAAAGGCCCTCGTCTGACTAAAGATTCAACATTAAATCGAAATCAGCAAGACAAGCTAACAGTAATTAATGCTCTGAAGTAAAACTAACATCTCACTTAGAGCTGCTCGTGATTACTTCTTCAATGCCACTCCGCATCTCCGACACCAAAGGCTTAGTGCTGTTTGGCAACGTAAATGTTTACCATTCCGAGCTGCGGAAAGCGCGCTCAGTGATGCAGAGCTCTGATCGACACTTAAAAACGCATTATACCCACATGCAAGCAGAAAACTGCTTCCAAAACAGTCCGCATACGGTAAATGAAACAGTAATTTAGTCACTAAGGTTTTTTGGCTTCAAAACAGACTATTTAACAGTCAGAGATCATGAGTTTTGTTTTGCTCTGACCCTCAACCATCTGCGAGGAGTGAGGATTCCCTTACATATTTGTATTGACTGCCTTGGGCGAGTGGGGGTGGTGGGAGCCGAGGGTAACATGGGGTGGGGGTGCATGCACTGAATAATGCATCTCTCAGACCAAACCTGTCATTGTGTGAAATATTGCCGGCATCATTCTTTGTGACAGAATAATGAAACATTAAAAAAAGGCGGTGGAGTGCTGCATTTTTAACACAGGGCTTCAGAGCTCTTCCATACAGATGAAACGAGCGAATGGGAGGAGGGCGCGTCTGAGGCCCGTGTCTGCGTGCGTGTATTTGCGTGCTGGTGGTTTCCTTCTGTAAGAATGTAAAATCAAAAGTTTGCATGGAGTGTTAAACATCACAGACTTTGGAGTTCACTGTGATTACGGCCCCCGAAGCTCAAGGACGTTGTCAAGCTAACAGGAAACGTTTACCAAACGTTCATGCGGTAATGTTAGAAAAATGTCACAGGATAAAAAAATGAATTAAAAACGCTAATACAACATCTAAAAAACTGGAATGAACATTTGAACATTCATAATTTTTAAAATAAAACGTGTGTAGCCGTGTGCCTCTATATAATTACTCTGGCTTCATGAAGAAATATAGATCATCGTTTTCCTGTAGTTTAACTGGCAGAGCATGATTCTAGCCAAGAGATTTCATTTAAATATAACAATTCTCAATACACCTTTTTTGCTATAATTGAATTGCACCATATATTAGCATTACAATGGCCAACCTGTTCTCTAAATATCACTGTCTGCCATTACAAGACCCACATCGGTCGAGTATGCCAAAAATGTACTCACAGAAACAGCCAGAAACAGAAAAATGTCAATTTTATGATTCCTCTTAAGTCCGAATGGATTTAATGCAAGTTTTTGTGTGCCACTAGTATTACAACAGTTCAAATGCAGAATTACTTAATAAATCCAGTGAGCCGCCTTTACAATATTACAGAAATCAATACAAATAGCAAGCACAATGCAAAACTCTGGATTCTGGATTACATGATCCTGTTTAATTCTGGTTTTTATATCCGACAAAACAAAAGGCTTATGACAACTGTAAGATATTTATCTCCACTCCAACACACACGCTCAGCCCAGGCTCTGTTCTACAAGGCACTTTAGGCTTTCTTGGCCCGGATGTGTGACGATACCTCAGGTGCATGATAATGGAACCCCCCTCCCAGCTGGTGTCCAGCATGTACACGCTCAGCAACATTAGCTCAACCTAGATGTAGAGATTTAGACCGCATTCCCCTCTTCTTCACTTGCAATTTGTGTTCATCTTTTCTTCTGCTTTTTAAGCAATATCTGCATCAAATTCCACATGTGCTTTCTTCCAAAACAGAGTGATATCATAGGCATGCAGGATTTTTAAAAGTTAGGCTTCTGCATATGTTAAGATTGCCCTGCATATATCCTTTGTAAAGAGGGCAATCCCAGAATGCACTGCAATGAGTTTTGTGAATATTTCTTAATAAAAACAGTTCAATTTAATAAAAACCTGCTACCTCCTAGCCAACAGGGAACATTCTCAGAACATTGGCTTACATTTTCTAAAAGTTCTCTCAAGGTTATCAAAAAATGAATCGGATTGTTTTAAAAACATTAGCAACATGCTATTATTAGGATCAATTGTGAGTCACGTCTCCTGTGTTGTGTGATTTTGTGTAAAGCTTAAATGTAAAGCCCTCAAAACCAGTCATTTATGAGCTTTTACAAAGATTAACATGTGGCCTTTCCTCTCTAGATTCCTATCTAGGCATTAGGCAGCGAGGCAGCCCACTGGGTTTAAGAACAGAACTCATATGTGATTTAAGGTTACAGAACAACTGATGAAAAATATACCCCAAATCCAAACAGGACTAATTAAACCAGCATGTGGGAAACTGTTCACTTAAATGTTGCAAAGTTTTTTGGCCAGGGCCTCATTTTTTTTAACCACTTACACCCTACATGACATTCAGCTATGTTAATTAAGCAAAATGGATGCCTCTTTGTAGATAAAGTTAAGCAGATATCATTTCGAAAGTGTGTGCTGTGGTTTACTAATTATTCCTTAATAATTCCTTATGTAAAAGAACTTCAGCCTCTTTGCAAGTCCAATCACTTACTAATGGCCTGAAAAATGCAATTTCTGCAAAGCAAGACAGATTGGTACTATTGTTTATGTCTAGATTTCAAGAAGCAATTACCTGGGGTGAAAATCCATTGAAATCACTGAACAATTTTTTTGTCCTGGGGACCGAACCTCCATCTTGAAAACGATGCAAATACCCTTTGTTTCCTTTGCGCAGCTCCCAATACGTTTTGCTGTTTTTGTGTCTTTAGTAGGGAAAAATGCTTTGCAGCAATCTGTATCCCTCCCCCATTTTACCGAAATACTTTCCGGCACAGCAATGAAATCACAAAATTCGAAAATGCCAATATTTATGTTGGAACTATACAGGTGAGCAATATTACACAGTGCGTTTGGTGTACCGCGCGCATGTGCCAGTGCTCAACACGAGTGCTGGTTGGTTTACTGGCGTAATGTATGCGTTTCAAACACCTCAACCACTGACGGTTCACTTCCACTCAGTTTTATTTGCATAGCTGTCATGACTTCACTTTCAGTTGTCTTTGTATTAAGGCTTTATTTCAGAAGACATCCATATCATTTAAGACCCTTTCATCAGAGTGCAAGCAGTCCAATGACCAGAGACGGGCCCTGGGGGAAACATCACACACAGCTCACATAATGGCAAACGATGCTTGTGAGAGAGGTCCGAAAGCCCCATAACAGTTAAACTGACAGTTACATTTACAAGAGGAGGGTTTTTTGTGTCCTGGTTTCTCTGCTTTCAACAGCAACATTTCACAACGTTACAGCCTTATTTGTACAGGAGCGAGAGCGCAATGTGCCTTTGATTTAAAGAGAAACTAAAGACCAGAGAACGGGATGAGGAATTTTGAAGTGCTTATTTCAACCTTTCATCACTCTACAATGTAATTTCCTGCTGAAGCTTGGGCATTACAATTAAAGGCTGTTTACAGACATTTTAAGCATCTCCTTAAGAAACAGCAGGTCAAGACTTCCGGGTGAGAAACAATCGACTACAACCAACAACTACTACCTACTAACAAAATCAACATTTGCTGAATCAGCATAATTTTAACTAGGTAATTTGAGTCATTATGAACGTGTTCAATGTCCATGAAGGACCGCTTTGAAAATGTGATGTTGAATCTCTTTGAAACAGGAAGTTTGGTCTGGTCTCTGTGTTTTGACACGGGGATGCTGAGCTAATAGGGAACATTCTTAGAATGCTGGCCAATGTTCTCTGAAAGTTCTCGCAAAGAAAGAACACTCTTGCAGTAACAATAGTATAATGTTTCTAGCGTTATATATCATATGTATCAAAAACGTTAAAAAAAGTTAGAGGAATGTTTTAGAAACATTACAGAATTAACAAAGTTTGAATAATGTTTCTATAACCAAGCAATAACAGTAATACACAAAAAAGCTGAATGTTTTGAACGTTTCTAGAACGTTTAAAATAATATTTTTAATGTTTTTATTATTTAAGAGATACATTAAAGAAACGTTTTAACAACTGAAAATTGTTCGCTGGGACTGGATCTTATCTTCTGGACAGCTCTTCCTTTGGCAGGAAGCTTTCAAGTATAAGAGTGTATATGTTCCTGTAGCTCAGCTGGTAGAGCATTGCGCTAGCAATGCAAAGGTTGTGGGTTTGATTCCCAGGGAGCACATGCACTGATAAAATGTATAATTTGAATGAACTGTAAGTCACTTTGGATAAAAGCGTCTGCCAAATGCAAAAATGTAAATGTAAGAACAAAAAGATGAGGCTAGTTGCTAAGTTACACACCTCCTGATTTGGAAGCAGCAAATCCATGGATATAAATTAATATGGGGAGACTTGTATACATTTGCATAATCCAGATGAGACTCCAACTGTTCGCCAACTGGTCATTCAAAGCGAATAGGATTTCACACACTTGAAATGAAACTGTGCATCACGTAAAAGACATGCTACAAGTCTGGCTTTACGTCAGTGTTTGTATTTCCAATACAGAAATACAGAACCTGCGTTGTGATGAATAGAGTGCTGGTTCATAAATCTAGCTTTGCCCAGTGTCTTTATGCGCATATATTTTCCACTCACAAATACCACAAAACTGCTGAACCCAACATTTACACATATTATTTTGCATTTTCTTTACTACTACTACAAAACACACGCACACACATGGCTGTTTACCATTCATAGTGTCAGCTTTTGATTGACAGCCCTAATTAAAACATACGCAGAGTTGCAAAGAATCGACCGGGCAGATTTAATGTAGCACTTCAAGTGTTTTCAGTTACCCACCGAACTCCCTGGGCACAGAGATGGCATACACACAGCTCTGTCCTGTTGTGTAGTTCCTGGGAAAATTGGGTGACAGAACAGTTCCATCCGTCCCAGTAGAGCGACTTCCACAAGGTGCTGTCCAGGCAAACACACACACACATGATTTATTGTTCATTTTGTTCCCAGTTTAACCAGTCTGACAGCATTTTATATTTTATTATTGAGATACCAACAATCGCATTATTAAAGAACTGAAAAGTACAAGTTTGACATTAAAACTATGTTTATATCTTGATCTGAGGCAGTCAGCCAAAACTGCTTTAATTTTGGGGTTAGATACAGCAAAATTCTCCAGTATTCTCCTAACATGGATTTGTTTTGAGAGTGAAATTTGATAAATTTCAAGGTATCTGTACCATTCTTACAATTCAACTGGGCAATGTTTATTTTAAACATTAAACAAACGTAGTTGTTTTGTAACACTGGATATTCTGAGGTAAAAACATCAAGCATTTTCAGAGTTCAGACAAGGTTTCAGGTTTTCTCTGTAAGGACTTCACCTTGACAGCTGGGCAGCCCTCTATTCCAGCCGGGCCTGCCATCATCTCCCATGATGCAGGTGAGCGTGGAATAGCCCTGGAGGACATAGCCTGCCTCACAGTAGAAGGTCACAGTGGAGCCCAGCTTGTAGTCACTGCCCAGCCGAGTGCCATTCATCACATTACCAGGATCAAAGCAGGACTCTCTTAGCTTGGCTGTACAGAAGAAATTGGAGGGAAAGCAAAAAAGCTGAATCATTTTAGGGTTTAGCTTGAAGGATGGCCATTGGCTGAAAGTGAATTCTTCTGTTTACAATTCCTTTCTTAAAAAAAAAAAAACACAAATCAGACCATTAGCAGAGGACTAGTCACAATTACATTTCTGCACTTGCTGGATTTTAGCTAGATTTTTACTTCTGGCTTTTATAGCAGATGAGGCAATCTTTTCAAGAAACATTTTTATTATGCTGGTTGAAACCCTTCACATCCTGGTAGCAATTATGTCTGGTTCTAAATATAATTATACTTTAATACATCTACCGTGGAAGGTGCAGGACCATAAAATGTTTGTCCAAATATTGCATTGGGTCCGAATGCAATGATAGGATATCATTGCCTGTCAAACTATGTATTTGCATAGCTCCATGCACTATTGGAGGAGGCGTGGCTTTGGAGAGCATTCTAAAGGGTGGACAGGATCTTTAAATGTTCTTTAAATCTACTTGATAGTGGGTGTTTGGTTCAAATCATGACCGAAAAACATTTTTTAAAGCCATTTCAGAGACCAAAAATATAAATATATCATCAAAAGGCTGTAAAAATATTTAGCCGTAATTGTTTGGTTCCACGCTCAGCCCTAATAGGCAGTCAGTCAGATATCATGCGTGTGCACGCACATATATTATCCTTTAAATGGGGATGAGAGGCACCGTAAAGCGTTAGCATGAAATCAAAACTGATTACTTCTTAAATTAACGCTCCTGATT
>JAZGTJ010006706.1:6504-24326 GCA_036877575.1 Botia almorhae | reverse complement strand
GAGTGACAATACAGTACAGACAGTGCTGATTGTATATACTGAGACATTTTGCAGTACATGTACAGCATTTGACATATTATTTCATCTACTATATACTCTAAAGAACATAGCATTGCCTTAAACAGATACAGAGTAGTTAGCTTTATACTGTTAGTAGGTTATATAACTACATCTGTAAATGATTATCTTGACTGTAATCTAATTACTTGAAATTAAACGTAGCTTGTGACTTGGAAAACCGGTTTAAAGTTGCTTCTCAACACTTCTTTATGTAAATATCACAACTGCAGATTCTTGGTATAGATTTGCACTGCATTCATAGGCATGTGCTCATTTAGGGCAAGATGGATGTGCTTTTTATACATGGCTGCTTAAAGTCAATAAGCGAGCATGTCTGCACGTCTCTTGGCCGCATATGTTGTGGGTTGAGCTGCTAAATGTGAGAGGTGGGTGCTGCTGGCCACCTGTGCTACATTTATTAGCTTCCCTCTCAATACTGCAGCAGACCCAAAGTTCCCATCTGGAGATGATGTTTATACCACCCCACCCAGCTTTCTGGAGCTTTGGATCTCTCGCACAAAATGTACATACACTTAATTACCTCCAAGCACGCTACACGCATGCAATTACTTCCCTGTCAATTTCAATGACTCATATACCGTGCATGTGTGCGCCTCAGAAAGACGAGAACATTTCATTGGGGCTTATGTTGACTTTAATGATCTAATCGCTGATGCCCGAATCAAACCCTGTTCTGCTCTCTCACTCTAAACACACAAGAGCCGCATATTTGTATTGTATTTGGTACCCTGTATTTGTGCAGGTCTCAGTTTCATTAGCCTGGGCCTTATTGACTTTTTAAAGCACAAGCATGGAAACCATAATGAAGTAAATATGGAACTTCTTACTGAGGCTTTATATTTAATTAACAGAGCAATTATTTTATTGTATAAAAAGGTTTAAACAGTCACATTTTACAAATACAGTATTTAACTCAATACAATAATAAATTAACTATATTACCTCAATAGGTTTTTAAATGAACACCTATATAGATGATTTTATAGCTAAGTCAATGACGTTAGAAATACTGTAACATCTTTTTAAAAGCGTGTTAAAAAAGCTCTCGCCCTGAAAAGTCATCAGTCTGAAGTCTCGTATTTTGGAGTGAGTGATTAGCAACGACAAAAATAGATGTGATCATAATTCATACCTAATGGAAGATCTGGTCTCATGAATCACCTCTGAGAGATGGAGATGAACATGTGATAGAGGAGGACGTGTGTGTGTGTGTGTGTGTGTGTGTGTGTGTAGACTAGCGAAGCTGCCAGCAGTATGCAAAGTGAATTTCTATATGTCAAGCTGTCTTGAACTCCCAGTCCAATTACCAGTTTCCTTTCATCTTTTACTCTCACTCTGTTGCACACACATCCATAAACTATCTCTCTCTCCCACATATCCACCATTGGTGTGTACTTCATCAGTGAGCAAGACACTTTATTTTGTTTATCTGCTTTTATGTATGTATGCCTTTACCATTTTTATATTGTCTATTTTGGTACTGAAAGGACTGTTTATATTTTGGCTGTTGTAATGTTAACAAACATGCCACTAAAAATTGTTGACTGACTGCATGAAAAAGAGAGAGAAGTGTATACACATAACAAAACCATTTCCTGTGTAGGGCTATTTTTGCCTATATGACTACAATTGTAGGGAAATGAAAAACGACGTGTGTGTGAGTGTAATATGCAGAAGGTGGTCACTTAAGGATGTATTGGAGCTTGTTTGGGGTTAATGGATTGTGGCTGATTGGCCCCAGAGCAAGGCATGCTGGGTCCTCACCTCTCCACTCCAGTGAACTTTAATTCTGCTACTCTATCCATCACAAAGTCCAATGTGAGCTTTGGACATGTTCATCCGTGCCAGGAGTACTGTATACCTGCTGCCCTCATGTGCATGTGTGGGTGAGAGAAAGAGAGTTTGCTCTGTACAGTGAAAAGGTTATGGGGGGGAATATACATTTTGTCCCTCTGCCTCTTAAATTTAAACAAAGGGACCATCAACAGCAGTCCTCTCTCTACTGCGTTTGTGTGTGATATTATACAATTTATCTGAATACAGTTTCTAAATCATATTTCGGTTGTTTAATTTTGGTCTGAATCAAAGAGAATATAAAACACACAGTGTATTAAAAGACTTCGGTTGTATTAAAAGACTTCGGTACAGTGCTGAAAACAAGATGTCGCCACGCATACCATCGTATCCATATCTGACCAAGAGAGAAGCGCCGCTTTATGAATATTCAAAGCAGCGTCCCAATTAAAACATACAAGCCCAGCAATATCAAAGACGTAAAATTCTACTAAATATTCATCAGCTGAATTTCTAATGCAAATCTTAACCTGCTCACAATAGCATCTTCATTTTAGCCCTCAGGCTTTGCTTTATAGAAGCTGCAATCTTCTCAGATGTTGTTTATTTATTTACTTGTTTGCTACTGTATGTTTATGAGGAGATCTTATGAAAGAGTGCCTTATAGAACCTAATAATAATTTATGGTAAAATCACATGGACCTGGCCAACCTCAGTGCTTGTTTGCATACACAAAAGCGTGGGAGAGAAAGGGATAAACAGAGGCGGTATTTTTACACCTGTATTGCACCAAAGGGATGCAATACATCCAGGAAGCATTTTGTTGGTGCTATCATGGTAAGGTGTGAACTAAGAAAAGTGTATTTCAGGCACTATATTTTGTAATTGACAAAGAGACCTTCACAATGGTCATCGCACAACATTGTGTGAATTAATCGTATCATATTTACATGACCTGTATTTACAGATTTTAACTGTTTATTAAAAACTAAAATAGACATTTTAAAGTGAACATCATTGTACCCAGGCCAGTGTGCCACGGCTATACAAAGCAGACTTTTAAAAAATACAGTATATTCAATCGTCACATGCCTTCTGAGCCAAACCCATAAGCTTAGTTTTTGCATGTTTTACAATGTGAATGCAATTGCAATTGTATAATATAATACTATGCAGTAGTATGCTATGAAACCTACAATATGTCTAGAAAACTCTTGCAATGGCCGTTTCAGCACCATGGACAGTTCATTGGCTTTTTTTTCCTGAACATTTCAATGATGCTAAAAATCTGTCGGATGTTAATGGTTTAAGCTGCTTAAAGATCAATATCAAGTCATTAAACATTTACACAAACGTACGCACAAAAGAATAACGTTTTTCAAGGTCTTTTAAATCTGCCACTATAAAGAGGTCTGGCGATCTTACATCTGCTTTGCACAAAACAGTTTTCTTGCACGTGGTCCGATAGAACAAGCTTGCTGATTTCATATGCAAAATTCTTAAAGAAAGATCTATTCATCTCAAGTTACTAATACGCAAGACTAATATGCATAAAAATCAATCAATCAGCTTGTGAAAGAAAGTAAGAGAGCGATTTCATTACGCGAAACTGTGCTACGTTCACCCCCATTAAAAATCCATATTCACATCTTGATATTCATACTTGTATGAAACACAGCCCTCAATAGAGACTCACTCGTACCCTTTGCACCTGCAGACGGTCTACAGCGGCACACACACACACACACACACCTCCCCTGAGTCAGTGGAAGAAATTAGATTCACTGTCTTTAACTGTCTCACAGGCTGTTAAGGCAGACAGTAGACACACTGACAGGGTGCACATGGGTCTTCAGTTACTGAGGGCTTATTAAAATAAACTGGAGATTAATTTACTTCTCCTGTAGAAGCCAATTCACTGCCTTTTGTTTGTGAGGTAGAGGGAGTGAGAGGGGGTGAGCTGCCTAACCTTCCTCTGCATTTAAACAGAGGAACATTTGAACATGACTTGACTGTTCAAAATGTCAAGTGGTCACGATTTAAAATCTGTCATCATTTCGTAATCATTTAAGTTTTACTAAAGCAAATTGTTCCCTTTATTTACACGGTTTTAGAATTCATTTTAAATATGTGATTTATCTCATGTTTTTATCTCATGGGAGAGGTGCTTGTTGCTATTGAAAACATAATTTTCAACATCACATGAACACTCATTACACCAAACGTGACACCAAAAGTAAATAAAACTGCCGGTCAAACTATGTACCCATAGAAAATGAATTATTCGTGCCCCAGTGCATGCTGGGAGAAGGGTGACTGGCACTGATCCCTAAACCATTTATTACCTGTAGACCTTTTGCAACTCGAAAAATTGCATTAATCAAACTTGCTTGCTATGCTGAATATATTACAGCGTAAATCAAGCCAGATTTGGATGCATTACATCGAGAAAGTTGTAAAAGCTTCAGAATATTAAGTAAACAAAAAAGTAATCAAGTAATTCTCAAATTATTTTCTCAACATTATTTATTGTTGATCTAATCATGGTACATGTATTTGTTTCTATACATTCTTTTCTCTTGTATTTGTAATCTCTCTCTGTTCATTGTTTCTTCTATGAAGATTGATCATTTCTCCTGGGCTTTTTCTAGTGTAATGACTGCTCCCCCTCACACATAGAGATGCATCTCTTAGCTGCTGTGGATAACTTGATTTGCCTCCTTTAGTTGATTGAATTACAAGCCCGACATCCATGTCTATGCCCTTGCAGCCCAAACAGGTCTTCACAGTCAGTCACACACACACACACACACACACACACACACACACACACACACAGTACAGTCAGTCAGTCAGTCACACAAACACACACACACAGCACTTCCCTCTATTTTGCTTTATTGTTATAAATTGCATTGCAAGCATAACAATTTGAGTGAAATATTGATGTGAAAATATGTCCTCTGTTTGCTTTAATGCCAACATGCACTCAAGATGGTTTCAAGATGGTTCTCCAGATTTCCGTACAAAACCTGATTATCTCTGCATGACTTGAGGATGTCCAGAGAAATCTCAGGTACTTCAAAGGACCAAAAGAAATTTGACCTTTTGTACATACTGATTTAACATGGCCAGTCTCACAAATGTGCTGCTTTGATTAGTGGATTGGAAATAATGCTTCTATGTTCTGGCCTGACCAGTGCAACATAATCCTGTTAGCACCTGGTGGAACTGTTTTAATTTAAGGCAAACAAAAGCAAAGCTGGTTTTCATTCATGTCCAATTAAACATGGCATCTACCCTCCATACAATACACATGGCACATAGCTTTTTCATACCTTAATATGCAACAACAAAACAACAATATGAACAAACATTAATCAGCAAAGGGGTCTAGTCGGGCAAAACACAATACACTCTCCAAATACCTCCAAAACCATCCTCTATCGCTCCTCTCGCGCCTCCTCTGCTCCTCTCTTTCATGTTCTCACAATGCGGTGATGAGATGCGAACTGATGTGCTGATTCGAGATGGGTCTTCCAGTAATCTGCATCTCTATTCAGCTCATCTGCATCAGCTACGGCAGCCGCCTGTCAGACCTGCAGCATTGCCGCTCACGAGAGGAAGTGGGCCCGCGTTTGTGCGCCAACGAAAAAGTGAAAACATCAAACGATGCAATCAAACAAATATTGTTTCAGTTACAGAAGCTCCTTTAATGTATTGATTTCTGTGATTACATTTGACATGCCAGTTTAATCTCTGAAGCCTTACATAATTTCTTCAGATGTGATCTGTCTGGGCTGAAACTACGCTGTTATCATTCTCCTAAAAATTGTATTGAAAATAATTTTGGCCAGTTGGTTTGAGTTCGAAAATCTAAGTTTTAAGTTTAAAAGAGTCGTCATATAAAAAAAAACATAGGTTACCAATCTAAAATCTGATAAAATCGGCTTTCATAATATAGCCAATATACACACAAATAAAACCACATCAAGTTATATATTTAAAGTTATAAACGCACATAAATTTTCTTACATATATTTAAATGCACGTCGCTACAGACCGTTTTAAGGGTTAATGCTGTTATGACCACTGTTGTATATAGGAAGAATTATTTACAGTGATTTTTATTATAAATACATGCCTTTTATCCTATTTCAGTCTACTGTTTCATAAAAGCAATAATGCACTCAAGGCACTGTGTTACAGTGATTATACCATTATTTAGGGACCTATAGAAAATGATTACTGGTCTATAAAATCTGATCTAATGTCTATGAAAATTTTAATGCATGTAACTCTTTAATTCCTGCCTAAAACAACACAATACCCAACCATGCTAATGAATATCCAGATTGCCAAGAGGACAAACGACAAGACCTGCCTTCCAGGTACACATCACTCTATTAGTCGAACCATTACTGTCTGTAAATGAGTACAGCCCCACACAAACAGAAGCATGTAGAACTCTCTCTTAATTAATGTTGTGACCGCTACGAGGGGTTCAATCCAGCGCGTTTGCTAATAAAGACCTGTGATCAAATCAATCTTAGCCACCAACAAACCCTCACTGTCCTTTTCTCTCTGTGTTTAATACTTGTACTGTAATGTTCACCACCGCTGAAACCTAATTTAAACTCGTGTAACACGTTTCGTTTTCCTCTGCAAACACATTGGTTATGATATTTATCCAGCAATGAGTTCAGTATTAGGTTTGGAGTGGTGCTTGAGTGCAAAGATGGTGACATAATGAAGAGAGGCTCCAGGGAAGGTTTAGGCTAAGCTGCAGACTTACATTGGCAATGCAATGAACCGCTGACAGTCACTAACTCTCTCCTATTCCTCTCTCGCACACATTATCTTTTATTTCTCTTCTTGAAAAATTTAGGACCATCAATTGTGACTTTTCTTTTATTGAGACGATTCGTGCACTATAGAAGACCTCATACTTTAACTGAAATCTGGATCAAAGAACAATATATTAAGCTGGGAAAATCATTTTTAAACAGATCTTTGAGATACCGGTTCCTACAGCTGATGTACAATTACATTTTACAACGGTCCAGACTGAGTCACTGGGGATCTCAGCATTAAATTATGTCTGTTTTGGCTGGAAGAAAAGGCTAATAGGCAAAACTATACAGAGGAGAGAAATGACAGCTATTGATAGTTATACTGACAAAAAATATAATTTCTTTAACAGTAATATTGAATAAACAATCGTATGTGATTTACCCTCTAGAGCACTTCAAGGTATGTACCCAAGTTACAGTATTATGATATTGTTTGGATACTTTGGATACTGTAATCTTTCAGGAGACACATTTTTCAATGGAAACTGAAAGATTTAAAATTTAATCAAAAGATTTACGACAGTAAAAGAAGTACATAGTTCTTTCATTTTTCATTGCATCTAATGTTTTAAATTAATATCAGATTAAATATGAGATTGTATGTTTGTCAAACTGTTCAGTTTGAGAGGAAGCTATACTTGTTAAGACTGTTTTTCACCCAAGAAGTTTGGGTAGTTTAAATTATTGCAATAATGGACATTTTAATCAGATTCATATTAAAAGTAAATGTAAAAGTAAAAATTCTTGGTGAATTCTGTGTTCATAATTCCAGAATGTTGCCGTTACGTTCCCGTCACTGCCACCCACTACATTCCCAGCTTCATGTGAGACCATTAGTGATGTCATGATGAAGAGATGTGAAAGGACAAAGAAAAGAGAAACAAACAGCTCTTATGATTTCCACCTCAGCCACTGGAGATGAATCTACAACCACTATAAGTAATGATGGTCACACTACATCACGAACAGCTAAACAAACACCATGACAACAGAAATTTACTATTGATCAATAAAATCCAGCAAATGAGAACTAGTGTGTGAGGCACATGCCACATACAGTTTACAATAGGCGTCAATTCATTTTTTTCATCTGGTTTGGTATCATTTTAATTATAGTATCATTAGAAGTCAATAATACTAACACACAATGAGATAAATGGTTTAGTCAGAGTAAATATTATATTTTATTTAACACAAATGAAAACAATGTTGTTAAAGAACAGTGTATTCAACAGGTTATTTTACATTTTAATTCCCTTAAATTCATATATCCTATATCTAATTTTTACAGTTAATGTATACATTTTTGTTCATTGGTGATTTGTGGAAAATGTCTTGAATATTTTGTTGCAATTGTCCCTAAAACAAAAAAAAAGTGCAACACACACTGCAACAAATAAATAAGGTACCTGTTGGAGTCCACACTCTTTAGGACCCAAACCCAGACCAAAGCTGTACCTTCTAAGATCCAGACCTACGTCAAGACTGCAATCTCTAAGACCCCACCCCTGACCAAGACTGGACCTTTTAAGACCCAAACCCAGACTAAGACAAGATCTTTAAATAAACAGACCCAGATAAAGACCACAACTCTGACCAAGACTGGATCTTTTAAGATCAAGACCACATCCGTTTAAAGTCAAACCTAGACCCAGACTAGACCAACAAACACACAACCCCCAAAGGCCCAGACAAACACTTTAGGACCTAGATATCAATTTAGAGACAGAGATCTCAGGTTTATACTCAACTATTCATCCACTAACACCTAATCTTCATTTCAGAGTGAGATTCAGTTCAGCATTGCTCATTTTTGGAGTTTTGATTCATTTGTTTCCATTATTCTCCATGTCCCTGATATTGTATCTGTCCTATACTGAATGCAGAACATTAGCTGTTAGTAAGCACTTCACTCAGGCATAAAATTATACCCACAGGCTCCATAAACTGAGAGCTTGTGGAAGATTACATCAATGTAGAAATATGTGTTGGTGTGTCAAGGGTCCTGGTGGACCTTCAACATCCCATCATCACCCTCTCTTCCAACATTAGACTCATCTTATCAGCTTGGTGACAAAACATTGTGAGAAGTTTTTACAAGCATATGCTAGATGAGAGCACAGATATAGCGCTAGCACTGCCATTAAATAAACTTAAATCACTGAAGATTATCTTCGACTCCATATTATCTATCTATCTATCTATCTATATATATATCTCTCTCTCTATATATATATATATTTATATATCAATATTATATATCTATAACCTTACATTTGTTAAAATAAGATTTTCAAAAGACTTCTCTGTTGGTAATACTTTATTTTACAGCGTCTTTGTTACACAACACATGCACTTACAACAGTACATTATACATAAAAACATAAAACTAACCCTACACCAAACCCTTATTCTAATCTTAATAAAAAACATGTTGTTAATAAATATTACTCAAAACTGAAATGTGTAATTCCACTGCCACAAGAACACTATGACACAGTATGAAAACAGTTACCAGAATATCTTTCTCAGAGGAGAAAAAGTGGTCAAAGCTACAGTTTGAAGGACAGAGGATAAAAGATGGACAGAAGGATAGATAAATATGGAGCGTGCCGAAAAAACACCTTGTTCCATCAGACACTCTCAGAGTTCTGAGAGTCAGAGCGAGCAGAGATTTCAGCGAGGGTCTCTCGGGAGTCAGAGTTACTCAGAAGCTTGACATTTACAATTGTTACACTCCATTCCCTCTCATCAGATCCAACCTGCCATTTTTCCTACATTACTGTCCTGTAAATGGAGCCCGATAAGGCCAGGCAAATCTTACAGACCCTGGGGCCTCTGTCGCAGAATGGCCCTCCCCCATTGGGGCCCTTGGGGAAAGTAAAATATAGGTATGAAACCCTGGAAGTCTACAAAACTGCAAACATAAATCCATAATGGAGCCTGTACACAAAGGAAATGTCAGTCTGCTACACGTCTGGCAGCGGCTGGCGCGTTTTCTCAATTTAAATGCCGCTTGGCGCTCATGTAAAGCAAAACCAATTCAACCCTGAGTGGCTAGTCACTGTGTGGGGCGGAAATTCGAATTGACAGGCTGGAATTCATAGGAGATGGTTTAATTCCTTTGCCGGGCTGTTTATGCATTAGCATTTGCTGTAGCTGCAGTGAAAACACTGCGTGTGTGTGTGTGTGTGTGTGTGTGCATACACCGCATGTGTAGGAGGGTAAATGGTGCAGGATGTCCTGAAAAAACAATTAAGACGTGCATTTTCAGCAGGTTTCATTTATACTCGCTGTAGGTTAGACAGAGATGTAACAGCTTTGCTCTCCGTCTCACTTCCACAGAAAGGGAGAATTCCTACATCACAATTACAGCTAAAACACTTGCTCTCTTTGCCAAAGTGAATGACTCTCCGCCCATGAAAAGCTCAGGAGATCTCGGCACTAATGGCTTTATTGAAATGAAAGATATTCTACGGTGGAGCTTTTGATGAGCTTTCAGCTGAACCTGATGTAAAACAGATGTATAAGGATGGTAGTAAAGGCTGTACTGATGCTTTTAGTAGTGCTATTGCTGTAGTATTTTGCAGCACAGAATGAGCTGTGCGTTGTCATAATTTGATATTACTTTAATTGTGGAATGGTCCTTGATGCTGATTGGTCAATGGCCATGGTTTATTCATGATAAAACACAGCTATAGTATGTTCAGTGATCTATTGATGTATTGTTTGTATAGAAGGACTGCACCCGAAGATTATTGGTAGTTTTGCCACTGTTTACATAAAAATTGGTGGTTAAACTGATCAAATGGCTATTCTAAAAGCACTTTTAAAATTGTGATTTTGGCCTGTTCTCAACAGGGTCCAGCAACTAAAATACAATGTTACCATTTTAAAATAAAAAATGGCAAAATGCATCAAATTTAGCTGTATACCAGATTTCATGTGTAACCCTGTTACTGCTTGTTATTTACTCAAAAAAGATTTGTATAAAAATAGTTTTAGGCTAAATTTTATACCCTATTTGGTAGGTGGGTAACACTTTAGAATACTGTTTCCTGATATAGGCAGTTACACAGAATCTTATGCAGAACAAATAGCTAATTCTACATTTAAAGAATAGTGATTAATCTGTAGTTAATTGCATACTAGTGTTTGGGGAAGTAACAATTAGCTATTTATTATTAATTTACTACTCTTACATTACCTTACATTAACTAAGGTTTATTTAAAATAACTATGAATTAACTACTTATTAGCAGTCACATACAAGTACTTAGGTCAATAAATTTCATATATATGATTCTGTGTATTATTAATACAAATTTGGTTTGCTTATTTTTTGTCATATCAATTAAGTAAATCTTTAATTGATTGAAAGGAATTTATTACATATACATACAGTACAAAGCATACAATTGCAAAATCAGTTTTTGAATATCAAGTCAACAAAATGAACAGAAGTATAACTGTGTGATGTATTACATTTGAACTATGTTATTCTAATGCTACATTTATAATGGTCGGTTCAAAAGCACCAAGCCTATTTTATGAAAATTATCTGGTTACGGTCACAGATCAGCAGTTCTGATTTTTCCCCATGCACTGAAATGTACACATGCTTTTTCCCTCTGTTATGTAGCAATCTGTGTTTCTCTTAGCTAATCTGCATGTACGCAGTCTTTCTGCATGTGAGTCGTGTCATAATACTTTTATGTCCACTCCTCCCATTTCGCCAATAGGCATCGCTGAATTATTGATAGCTGGAACCAAATGAAGGGGTTCGTGGCTTGTATGAACCATCTTTTATTTCCATCTGTATGCCACATATTCATCAGCATCTTCTGTGGAAAATACCCAATAACACTTCCTCCAGCCAATGAATGATGACTTTCTATCTGTGTCAGAACATGCAACACAAGCATTTGAGACATTTGAATGCATTCTGAATGTGTGGCATCTTATTGTTACATTGTTTCACCTGTAATGCATTATAGAGTCAGATGGGCCAATTATATTCTGTCATACGCTAAGGCTGCCACTTTTAAAACACACAGATATACAGATGAGTATCACAGAGACAGAGAGAGAGAGAATTAGAGGGAGAAAGACTGAATAAAAATAACCGTGAAATAAAGAGCAAAAAAGCTTAAGAAAGCGTTTCAGATGTGACCTTTTCAAAACAGCGTTGCCTTAAATTTACCCTATACATCTCACACTCTCTTTCTCTGTCACACAACACAATCACACATACGTACATGCATACATATTTTTCTAATACAGTTCTGACACATATCGCATCTCAAATATTTAACATCAACTACACTAAAACTTCTATTATATTATCGGCATTAGCATTAGCCTTTAAAGAATTCTTTAATTGATGCGTTTCCTATTGAAACAGGATGGATCATTTGAGTGTAACATGTTAAACCCTTACTGTATTTTATTATTAACAAGTTACATCCCAGCCATGAGCAATTTATTTGCTGTGTTGCTATTGCTAGTGGGACGCAGGCGGTATTAAAGGGAGGGGCATTCTCATTCTAGAGAGGATTTGATTGGACAAAATATTTGTAGAGCAAGACAACTTAGTAATATTTTGATGCATTTTTCCAAAAGAGAAACACTTGTGTGTTAGATGTGTATATAAACACTGTGTTAGATTTGTATTTATCTACAAAATATTTTTACTACTTTTAGGGGTACACTGCTAACTTGACCTCACAGTTTTTGACCTTACGTTTACATGATAGATGGTAGGAAGCAGCATGACATCAGTATGAGTATAGATAAGTCTAAATGCGATTTTATACCCATTATTTCAGAAAACAGAGATAAAGTCTGTAATTGAGAAAATATTGCTTCACTGCCACATAATCTCTAGCACATAGAACTCAAGCAGCAAGAGATCCTTCTAGAAGCCTCCGGGCCGCTCTACTTACAAAGCAATCAGTTTTGAAAAGCATTCATTCAAAATGATCTATGCTGTGGTTCGCCCACCAGCTGTCACCAGCCGACCAGTTCAAGAGAAACTCCAACAAAATATGATGTTGTTTTGGAGAAGATATAACATTATTTATCAAGCGTCAATGCGAAGCCGTACCTGCTAGGCAAAAGCAGACCATAACAAAATCAACAAATCAAATCTTTCTGTAACTGCTAGTGGCATGTGAGGAAGCCTTCAAAGAATATGAGAATTTGCACATGAATATGTGTGTTAAGGCTGTCGATCAAAATTTGGCCCCTACAGCTGATTCAGAGCAGTAAGTACATGTTTGTCTCTCACAGGCAGCTGACATCACGTGACGGCCCTTCACCACAGCAGGCCGGCCTCATTACTGCACAGTGGTTTTCATGACTGCCATTATGTAAAGAGGAAACAAAGGCTTTGACATCTGTAAAGGGCTGATGGAGGTTCAGTGCCGTGAGACTGAGATTGATTGGGGTCAAGTCTCCATCAGGTGGAGTTTCACTTTAATAATTGGAGGGACAAAATTGGGTGATGATACAAAGCGCACTGATTGTATGTACAACGGTATGGAGTAAAACAATAAAATAAAATACAAACGTGTAGTGTTTATAATGAGGTATTATATAAGTCATAACCACCATTTTATCCGAAATATTTATATGACAAAAAATTCTAAGCTAAAACAATTGCCTTTCAAAACATATATAAAGCATAATACAAACAAATGGTTATTTCAAGAGGGGTAAACATGCAAGACTGATTATTGATGTTGTTTAATTATAATGATCGCCATAACTATAGAATACATCGAATATATAACTATAAAGTCAGTGCGTGTGTGTGAGCAAGAGAAAAAGTGTTCATTTCCATAACTTTTACTGTGTCTTCATAATTAATATTTAACAGTCTCAACTACAGTAAATGACTCGTCTTCTGACTACACAATTTCATATTCACAACAAGAATATTCAGTTTGAAGCAGCAGAGAGATACGAGCCATGTTCAGAGTGATGGATCATGTTTCTTGGGTTAGTTTTGTCCTCTCATCGTTAATTTTCTTCTGCAACACACACACACACACACACACACACACACACAGGTCCCTTAGGCATTGGCCTGGTGTGTGATGGTTGGTGATTCCTATGGAGCAGGCTGCCGCCATATTCATTATTCATGCACCCTCTCTTACACAGACAGTAATAGAAATTAATGTATTCATATCTATATCAAAGCCTGTGCGATCCTACTTTATTTTCATGAGTATTCTCATGCTGCAAGACTTCTTTGACTCCCTGAAAGCCCAGATGAAAATGATCTGGTGTTCAAATCTTCTCTGATTCATTTATGTGTTGTTGCTCCTCAGCAGAGAATCACGGAGACATTTGGGCAAGGTTGAGAAAAGGTTGCTAATGTGATGTGACGATTTGGCAACAGAAGAAAGCAAAAGCAGAAAGAGTGTGAGAAAACAGGGGAGTTTTCTCAAAGGTCAGGTCAAAGGTCATGCCCACTCTCTTTTTTGTGTGGTCATATTCCGTCTGTTCAATCTCTCAGTTCAGGCTTTCAAATCAAACCACCAAGGAATCAGTAATAGTTACTCTCAGTCAGCATGCAAAAATCTCTCTTTGACGTCAAACCAAAATCTGTGGTATTTTGCCACAAATGAAAAATGCTACTTTTTGTAGAAGCCGGACAAATCAGATGAAAACATTCAGGTTGGGCAGTTTGAATGGCATGCTCTTATTCTCAAAAAACTATAAAATCTGCAAAATAAAAGAAAATGCGACCCAGACAAAAACAAATAACTTGCAAGGACGATAAACATTGTGTATCCACATAACAATCATATTCTGTAAAGTGAATTGGCTATTGAGAGCATAAAACCAAAATTCAAAATCGAAATTCAAAAGACTAAAACTGTAAAGATGAACCTATTGAGTTTTATTTAAAAAATCAAGTCTGATCTGAACACATCAAAACAAATTATCAGAAAAGACTGCCTGATTAAAATTCAGCCTGTCGTTTAAATTGCCTTACATTATTTGGCTTATGTATTTGATGGTAACATTATACACTTTAATTTTTGATTTTAAGGATATATTGTTGACTTTTGTGCAAAAGCAATTTTGGTGCTACGGAAATGTAGGTCCTGAAGCAAAACAAATTGAGAACTGCTGCTCTAGGGTGCATGAAACGGGTGAGGCAGAGAGCCGCATTTAGACTGTATGGGGGCCAAAACGCTCTGTTAAGTATCTTGTCGAAATGCCTGAGTCACTGTCTGTCTCTACAACACAGACCAGATAACCAATCAAAGGTTAGTTTAAAGATTACCTCAGCATTTCTTAAAGCACAATGCACAGTCACAAATATACTAAGAATTTGTTTTCTTAGTATAAGAAATTTCTTTATAACACCTAGTTTGGACAAAACCAGTTCACCTGTTTTAAAAGCTGGGCAAACAGTCTTCTAACCATATTATACCATTATACCATACTAGCAAACAGCTTTTTGCTGTGGAGCCACTAATAACTGAATGTAGCACTGAGTGACAATTGGTCACTTTTGCCTAACTGAAGAGAAAAACATTCAAACAAAGGTTTGTTCTTTGGCAGATAATGCATGAGATCTAAATTATTTATCTCCACAAGTCCCAACGAGAATGCCAAGCTCTCCTGTGCTACAAATCTGTTGGTGTGAATAAACCACCACCAACCATCTGTCGAATATCTCTTAATCCCAAACACACAAACACCTTGCGCTGGTGCCTTCCGGGCAGGTCAGTAGACCTGGCTCTTCTGTCCCAGCGTGAGGGTAACTTCAATAAGATACAGCTGTTCTGGCCATTTCTAAATGCAAAAGACCGCCTGCATGCACGGTATGAAGGACAGATCGTACCTTGCGACCCACAGCGGGAGCAACTATCAACAATTTCCAAGCACCTACTTTCTCATTTCAATGAAGTTAGCAATTTTATCCTTCACCTTCCATCTCTGTTTTGAATCTTGCTCTCTCTCAATCCCTCTCATTTCAAAAAATACTACAGCTTTACTGAGCTGGAGGCGCAGGGAGAGATACATGGTAGACTTCATACATAATGCATCCATGTCCAGCCCGGCAATCACTTCTACTTACCTACAGGGATATATGAAGCACTCAGCTAAAATGGATTTTTCTTTTTTTTTAAGTTGGAAGGGCAATAATAAATAAGCATTTTGGAATCTTGCAAATGTTGACGTTACAGTGAACAGAGAGAAACAGGGGCGACACTGCGGGTGCAATTGAAACAAAAGCCAGCTGCAATTTAAGTGCATTGTGCTCTATCACAACAGACCAGCAATGAAAACTAAATCTATTATGGCTAACAGAAACAGTGTTAAACTCTGATTTGTCAAATGCATTGTGGGAAAAGTGCAGGGGTATTTAAATGTAACTAAATATAGCATAGCCGTGTTTATCAACAGGGAAACCTAGCAGGTAAGGCTGGTCAAACAGCATTGTACTTAAAAAGCTGTTTTCATGTTTACTAAACATGTTTGCTTTAATGCTGGTAGAGACATATACAAAGCTATACAGAAGCACCATGTTTTCACCCATACAGTGAAATTACATGTTTATGCTGAGCAGATATATAAATATTTTTTATTTAAGTATCTGTCCACTAATGTTGTAGAGTGAATAAAAATTGATCAACTATAGGTCAATAATTTTATTTTTTAAAAATCCAGAAACTTGTGCAGTCTTATTGATTGTAAACTGTGTAAACATAAGTGCATTTTCACTGTATGCTTAAATACTATTTGACTTCATTAAATTCTTTTAAATAATGCCATCCCATACTTAAAAAAGTAATCTGTAAAAATCTTTTTACACTAATTCTGTAATATTATAAAATTATATGCATCCAAATACACCAGCACTCTCCTGATTACACCCATACCAAACAGATGCAATTTTAATTAGTTTATTTTTAAACTCTGTCAGATTTGAACTCACAACCTCCAGAATTAAGGCAAGAAATATTCCATGAGTCATCAGCTCACGTGTAAATGGCTGATTCCCCGGCGCAGAAATGTAATAATCATGCCTGTGTAACATTTTTTTCTTCAATTAAGTCGAATATTTTGACATCCATCAGATGTCAATGTTCTACTCTGTCTGTATTTTAAAAAAACGCAGAGTAAATAATGAACTTTGTCCAAACTTCTGACACCAGTCAAAAAACAGCTCATCCATTCATCTCTAGCATGGCTGCTACCGTGACATCCCCTGACTGATGTACCCTCTCTCTATCAGTTACCCACTGGAGCAGGGCTGGAAAAATAGGCACCATCTATAACCATGTCCTAAAGTGTCACTTCCTGTTTCCCACGAGTGACAGGAAGTGGAGCTAAACGCAAGTTCTGTGAAGCAGAGAAGCTCACAAATATTATTCATAACACACGCCATAAAAAGTACATAAATAAATAACATTTTGGCTTCGCTTCCTTTTAATTGTGCAACAAAATCAAAACTATTTCATAAAATGCTCACCATATGCAGGACGCGGGGAAAAGTTTTCTAAACAGAAGCATTTATACATTTTAAGAGTTTTATTTATATGCAAATCCATCTGTCCTGGTTATTGTAAAGTACGTATCTGCTGGGATAGATCAGAGGTCTTAGCTGACACCCCTAACCTGGAAGTACAGAGCTAATATTGGACAGATGCTTCTGTATATTTATGATCGCCTCCCTCGAACTTAGAAGGTTATACAGGAGCACAGGGAATACTTGCGACTCCCATGCAGCCTCTAACAGCACTCTCTAACACAGATTTTCTATCATGGTGATCTTTTCATTGACATAGGCCACAAAATGCAGCAACCTTCTGATTACAAGCCCCACTCACTAACCAGTAGGCCACAACTGCCCCGATATACAACCCGTATAATATTCATATAAAAAATATGAATTTTATGCTACTCATATTTTCTAACATCTAACTCTACTCTTAAACCTGACCCAGATATACACGCTAATAAACTTCCTTTCCATGTATGCAGGAAATTTCCTGCATACATGTTCGATATGAAGGCTTAGACAGTTAAAATCGTCCCCTCTTTTTCACTTCTAAACAAAGACTC
>JAZGTJ010006705.1:0-24327 GCA_036877575.1 Botia almorhae | reverse complement strand
TATTCTATAATAATAATGTAATTATTATTGAAGATAGAAATTAAAACCTCAAAATAAAATGAATTTTTAGTCATAATGAACATCTCTAAGCACCAAAAGGAGAGGTTGTATCAGGTTTGACTGAATTCATCAATGTCTTTTATTTTATTCCTTTTAGCAAATGTCTGTGAGGTAAAGCTTGCTACCTCAAAGACAAGTCCAAAACCTGACGGAGAGAAAACGGAAATGATCTCCTTTGTGTTTCAATGAAAGAGCCGCACACTTACATATTGGTGTTGGCAGTGGAAGTTAGCCAATCTGCAGCCAGGCCAACCATGTCTAATCCAGTGGAGAGCTGATTGAAATACCTAGGGTGAGCTAGGTACATTATTGAGAAACAGATGTATATAAATAATTCATTCAGTGCTTAAAGATATTTATTTCCCCACTAATATTTGGCTATTAACAGACACTTGCTGCTAATGCTAAAGTGTACATTGGCTCTTAAGTAAACCAATTAATAAGCTTTGACTGTTTAGTGATCATTTATAATGACTCTCAGTACTGCTTTTTAATTCACATATCACTAAACGACGTTTTTCCGTTAAAATGCCACCAGAGAAAATTAAATCATCCCTAGAGACATTTAATATCACATAATTTTCTGAGCTGACTTGCCTTTAGGCACAAATAAACCCTTGACGCTTTTATTTCTGCCCCCCAGAGGAAAATGCAATGTCAGTAACAAAAATCCTTTAATATAAATGTTATATTTTACATATTAAACTTCTAACGTAGCTTATTACATTATATGTAATATCTTACGTAAGACATGCATTGAGATAAGACACAATAAGATATAGCCAACATTTGAAGTGTAGATAGAAAATATTATATCTAAATTTAATAAATTTAATATAACAGTAAATAGGAAAATATATATAAAACACGTTAAGCACGTCAAAAATATAATAAATTAAAACACACTTACCGGTTTTAATGGCGTATTTTAGTGTCGCTCGACAGCTGATCAGAATATCATCTAAAGTCTCAGGTTCGTCCGAAAGCTCCCAATTATTCCTTTGAAGCAATTCACTTGGATAGTGAAAATCAATCACTTTCGTTGACCTGTCAAAAGATTCCACTATATATGCCAGCAATATATCCACAACCTCCTGCAGAAAATTCATAGTCTTCGCGTCGCCATCCAATGCAGGTAAAAGATCTGTACAAAATAATAATAATTATTAAGTTACTATAATAATTACGGTATTAGGAGCACAGATCAAGAAAAACATTGCTTCGTTTAACCTTGAAAATAATAAAAAGACAATCGGCAAACCATTTAAGCTATTGGCTACTATTGAAACTATAGCCTTGGTACAAAACTTTATCCAAAATATCTATAAAATATAAAAATACACACAGGCGATAATTAAAAAGAAAACTGTAAGGACAAGTATTTTTGTGTTATTCCACACGATTGTTACTTTATAATACGATAAGTATTAAAATATTAAGCAGGCGACGTACAATATCATAAAAATGGGTAGCTAGAAAAAGCCATATATATATATATATATATATATATATGTATATGTATGTATATGTATGTATGTATATGTATGTATATGTATGTATGTATATGTATGTATATGTATGTATATATATGTATGTATATATATATATATCATGCAAAGTGAAAATAATTTAAACTGTTGGTAACCACGTAACATCAGCGCCCCTTTCCGTTCGTGATTTCTTATATAGATACAATGATAAGTGATATAGATAGTTGTGCTGTAGTTACCTGTTGAATACAGATCAGAAAAACACACGGTGGCTTTGGAGCAGTTACACGGTTTATTACAGCCGCAGCTCTCGGCAGTAAATCCATCTTCTGTCTTTACAGGGGCTGGAGCTGCCTTTTCACCCTCACCGACATTTAAAAGAGCTTCAGAAAGAGTGAATATAGGTTTAATACAATTAAATATTAAGACTCACCGGTTCATCTAAATTGTTTTTACCTATACGATTTATGAATATCGAAGAGACGCAAATAGCGTCAAACATTTAGATGCTAGATAGATTTAGATTTTAAAACAAAACGTACCGCATAACTTGGAACCGATGCCTCCGGAGAATTTTTGGGCCGCCGCCTGACACCATGCTCTGGCTGAAATGATAAAGTGCGTGTGATTATAATACCACAAACTGGTCGATTCACTATAAAATTTCCATTAAGGCGATCAATAATCCATCGCGCAGCATTGACATTAAAATACTGACCTAAATTCTATTGTGTATGATCATGCAACACATCTCAAATGACATTTCAAGATTTAACCTTGATACCTTGATAACCTTGATAACAGACACATTCCTCCAAGGCACACAATAAATGTCGCATTTCTTTGTCTCAGGATTGTCATAGCCAAACTAACATAATATGAAAAACAAAAGGCTGTGCTTAACTTCCACCGCAGGTTTAAGCTTCATTCTAGACACAGTTTCACTTACGGGTGTTAGGACTTTGACTAGGGCTTCCATCCGCATTTTCAGCACCGAGAAACCAAAACCCGTGTGATGCCATAGCGAACAGAGCGGATCAGAGCAGCGACAAAGCTAAGCGAGCAGCAGCCATCCAGACGCGCGTCACGGGGAAACGGGAGCTGTCCGCAGCCGTGGTGCTGAAATCCGAAGAGTGCGCCGAAAATCCAGCTGCGCAAATTATGTTTACAATCACACAGGTCCAGACGCCTTTTTTAATTAAATGTTCATCAAAAAACGTAGAGCCATCGACAGGCAGCGCGTCTACATTCAGTTTGGAGTAGCCAGATTCTGTCACTGACCTCCCAGAGAAACACTGGCACTGATGGAGATACAGGGATCCAATGGCTCTCATTCGCTGTCACATAGCTCTGCTGCACATGCACGTGCGTAATAAATTTCAAAACGCTCGCATCTACCTATCCGTTGCACAGACTTCTTCCGCATGAAAACCTATAGCATTTGTTGTGATAAAAGCTTCTCTGGCGTAAAAATTTCTTCACGTCATCATAGAAATTCCGGCCTGATTTATGTCATGATGAACTATTTTGCGTCGTTAATCTTGACTACACACTAGTTTGTGCCCCTCCTGGCGCACTTTTTATATTCTCATTTGCTCTACTTTAGCCGGAAACCGACTCTATCCTCTCAGCATGAGAGCAGCAGAGCAAACTGGTTGCTCCTTGGACCATGACATTCAGTTCTGTGGTTTACATCCATTCCCCCTTTTCCATTAAATCTTTTCTTATTAATGAGGAAATTCAGATTTTAAACTTGAACAAGAAAAACCATGGCATGCGAGGTGTCTAAATGATTTCTCCAAGGGTTTATCATAGTAACATATAGTATCATTTTATTTTTTTATTTGTGAAATAAAATCTGAAAATTGGCGACGCTTTTTGCATAATTATTGGAATTCTGCCCTGCTTCCCATATTCTAATCCTTATTATCACTTTTATTAAGTGCCTATAAACTGAAAAATCACTGAAATATTAAAGCCAGAAAAAAATACCCATATTATGTGCTTCACATTACCCAAGACCAATAAGAATAAATAAAAATACATGAAGCCTTTGTGAAATGAACAGGCTTCAGTAAAGTAATGGTTATTATTATGCAATAATTATGTTTCATGAGTGCACTTAATAAGATTCATCATATGTACAGTATTATGTGAAATGTATCACAAATTGTCCAATTACATAATTGATAATCATATTTACAATAAAGTAACACAGCATACATGTAGGATAACTATATGTAAAGAGTAATAAATTATAAGTAAATATATATTTTGATAAAAGTGTAATTTACATCAGTATATACCATAAGGTGTAACAGCCACAACATAAATAGAAAGGAGCATTGCTTTACTGTATGCTGCCATGTTGCTTTAACAGCAATAACATGCTGTGTTATCACATTCTGTTAGCTGACAGAATCAGTTGAGAGTGCAAATGTCCATCTGGGCAATTATTACATTCTATATTTTGATGTCCTGTTGTGTATGCACAAATGGTACAGAAACTGACTTCTGACCTGCTATATCAAAGCATGCTGTACATGGTACACTTACAAATGTAAAAGTAGTTTGAGGTATATGCAAAAATATAAAATAAATTGGAGCAATTATAAATGTCCATTCTAAGATACACCAACAAATATCTTTAAAGACAAACCTTTAATCACAGACAAATTTGCATTAGTTATGAATCAAGGGCAAGAATGTATTGCTATAATGTGAGATCTTTTAGCTCCATCCTAGAAAACATCTACAGTAATTCCAACTTTGTGATTTTTCATTAGATTAGTGAAAAACTGTTGAATTTTGTTTAGTAAAATGCTTTAATTGGTATGCTTCATACAATATAAAAAACAGTGTGTTTTCTGAAATCAAACCATTTGGTTATTCAGCCAAACCAACAGAGGTATGAGTACATTTAAAACTTGATGTACAAATAGTATGGCAAAGTATTTACAGAATATGCAAGTTAAAAAGCTCTACAACAGAGTTCACCAAAGAAGTCCATAGACTTGTTTAGCTCCAACCCTTATGAAGCATACCTGAAACAGCTAATCAAGGTCTTTAGAAATGCTAAAAACATTTTTTTGCAGGTCTTTGGACCTTCAGGAACATGAATTGGAGACCCTTGCTCTAGTTAATGTAAAGTCTCTGGCAGGATATTTAGGGCTGGGTTATAAGCTTTCGTCTCTGGGAGGTCTTTCTCAGTATCTTCCTGTAGTCATAGGGGTTGTCTTCACCTTGACTCTCTGTAGAGGGCATTCTAGAAAACGATTGCCAGCAGAGATGGAGGGGTAGATAAAGCATGACTTTACAAGGAAATGAGGACACAAGGACAAGCATATATTGTACAAAAAGAAAAAACAATTGATTTATGTTTTGATATCTGTATCTTGTACTTGATCGATTATCATGGGTGTCATGCAGCATATTGCAACGTGAGGTTGGTGTCTTGAGGAATGCATTTGTTGAATACAAACAGATGCTGGATCTAATGCAAATGTTTATGTTCTCCCACCTCTTGTCTTTTGGATCTTTAGAAATGTCAGACTTTGGAACATCAGACAGTGGTCTCACAGAAGAACTCCTTTCCACCGAAACCCTTTGTTTGCTTGACCGGCATCTGTCACTGGGCAGGGAGCTTGTGGCTTTGCTGCTAGACAAATCCTGGTAGTACTGGTCATCATTGTCCAGCTTTTTAGGGCTGACATTGACAGAGATTACATAAATTTGTAACTGAGCTTATATATAAAAAAGTATATATAAATGGACAGTTCACCCAAAATTAAAATTTTGTCAGTGTATTTACTCATGCTTATATGCTTTTAAACTTGTATGACTTTTCTTCATGGAACATGGGACATGCTTCTCTTTTCAATGTAATGGAAGTGAATGGGGACTGCGGCTGTTAAGCACCATAAAAGCTCTATGAAGTTAGTCTGTATGACTTGCTATATTTCAACTCTTTTGAAGCTATATGACAGCATACAATATCTTTGTTAGCATCGTTACTAGGTTTATCGCTCAAAACATTCTGCTAAAATTTTGAGTCTCTTTGAAGTAAAACAGGTTGGGAATAACATGAAGGTGAGTAAATGATAACAGAAATTTCATTTTAGGTGAATTTTAACAAAATAGCTGCAATTCTTTGTTATGGAAAACCATGCTTGCCTTTAGCCAATTGCTCATAATCATAAATATATCTTTTTCTCATAGAAGACTGCTATTGAAGAGGCCCACTAAATTGCGTTATGTGAACCGCATGGCTGCAGAATCTAAGCGTCGGCCTACAGGCTCTTCTCCAGTGATGGACTCAAATAGAAATTTGCTTTCAGTGGACATTACTCATTGTCTTAGGGTCTCTCAGCAGAGTTATGTAATGAAAACAGTGATCTATGAAACTGATGATTCCAAAGGCCTGCGGTTTGTCAGCTAGACCTCAATTATTTTACTTAGCCCCACTGACCTGCTGATGCACGTCCTGTCTCTCTTTCTATCTATCTGTTTCACTCTTACTCTCTGTCTTTCTCTGTTATATGAGTGAACCTCATTAAACCTGTCAACAACATCTCTGGCACATATTTCATATGTATAAGATTAAATAAGATTGAATGAATAAGAAAGAATAAGATTTTTGCATTTTATTTGTACTTTTATGCCTGTTTTATGATTTTTTTTATGATTGTTTGCGTGTTTATCGATTGTTTTCTGCCTGCCTATTGACCCCTGCCTGATTATCGTATTTTGACTGTTTTCTGCCTGCCCCGATCTTTGCCTGTTTAACGTTTTTGATTATCTGCTGCCTGCCTTTGTGATTTTTGCTGTTTGTTGATTACGCCATTAAAACTACTGCAGATGAATCTTAACGCTTCTGAGCACTCGTTACACTAATGACTTTGCCTTTATCATTGCAATATGTTATATAATACCTTTAAAGATAATTCTAGCATTAAAATATATGTTAAAGTTAATTGGATCCCACTCTACATTTTTCCTGTTAAATATTCAGTTTTACTAAGAAATACATCACATAATTAACAGTTGTAAACACCAGTTCATGTTGACTTTCATATGTAATGCAGTGATTGTAAGTAATTTTGTTGCCACTAAATTCTCTCTCATCACTCTTAGCATTGGTAATTTGTGCTTGTTACAGGATACAGTATATGTAAACAGCACGCTAACATACTCCTCGTAAAACTTCTGTACATAATGCAGCGTTCCTGTAGCTCAGTGGTTAGAGCATGGCGTTACCAACGCCAAGATCATGGGTTCGATCCCAGGAATTGCACATACTCAACGTATAGTGATCAATGTGTAGTATAATGCAATGTAAGTCGCTTTGGATAAAAGCGTCTGCCAAATGCCTAAATGTAAATGTAGAAATGTAGCGTGCTCAATTTGACCATTAAAAGTGTTGACCATATAAGTGAACGTATATTGTAGTAACAAATCAGTTTTATTATCTCTTTTTTAGTCATTACTGTAAGACTGCTTAAAGTTGAAGCATGTTTAATTAAAAATACAAAATAACCAAATATTTATTTAGTTTTATAATTCAAGAATTATAATTCACTCACTTGATTAAACACGTAATCAGATAATGAGGCATACTGCAGTAGACTGCGTTCAGTGTGTACTACACAGTGTGCTGTAAGACAGCTCTTATTCATTTTGTCATAGAACAACACTGCAGCATCCAGTATAAGGACAATTTCCTGCAAAGTATAAATTTGCTAAATTTGCTAACCTCTGTTTTCTTGGTCTCCTTTTATTATCCTGAATAGACCTCTAGGAAAGGCCCAGAAAAAGAGAAAGTCATTAGAGCTAAGATAAGGCAGATAAGGTGTGTGTAACTGATGAGTTTGTGTCATGTGAACTCACATGAATGAGTGTGTAGTATGTTGAGTCTTCCGGTGTGTTCAGGGTCTTTGGCTGTTGGGCCCGGCGAGATGTTCGCGACTGCTTTGTGTCAACTGTGGGTTTAAGAAAACATAGGTAAAACCCTTTACAACACAATAAAGTGATATATAATTTTTGGCCAGCAGGTGGAGCTGTCACCTGTGGAGCTGTTTTGTTTCAATGTGGTCAGGATGTTGTCATAATGACACCTACAAAGTTTCATATCAATATACCAAAGCGTTGCCAAGATACAGCCTTATACCCATTATTGTGTGCTCATCGTCAAATTTGTTGATGCGCTGTATTAGAACAGAGTGGCCGATAGAAAATCTTTTAGTAACTTTTTGTCATAGATGTCTGTAGATGATACATACCAAATTTCGTGCAAATCGTAAAAAAAGTTTTGTAACGATACGGAATTGCATTGGTTAAATACTACATTTTAAAACTAAATTTAAAATGGGTGACGGCCACAATGACCGACCATGGAACATCAGATATTGTTTGACTCGGCATGCCTCAAGGAACCTAAAGAGATACCACTCACACAATTATAGATCAAAGCACTCAAAAGTGCACCCTCAGGTCATGCCTGTGGTGATGTACCAAGTTGTGTGCCGATATACCAAAGCGTTGTGAAGATACAGCCTTATATTCATTATTACCCGCTCTTCAATGAATTCGTTTACGCGCTGTACATGAACGGATTGACCAATCAAACATCTTCTAGTACCTTTTTGTCTGAGGTGTCTGTAGATGATGCATAGCACATTTGGTGCAAATCTGACACATGCCCTAGGTGTTCGAAAAAGTAGGTTTTTCAAAAAAATTAAAAATAGCGGAATAATTTTTATGCATGAACCACATAATCAGAGGAAAAAAGAATTTTGTTACTAGCCTATTAAGTTATTAAAAACCTATGCTCGCTCTCACCCACTAGACTATCCACTATGGTTTCATCTGCACACTGCATACTGACAGCGCTACTAACACACTCTGCTCTACTCTAACATCATGTCTAGACAGAGTATGTCCACTATCGTCTAGGCTAGCCCGCACCACTCTCTCTGCTCCCTTCCTGTCTGATGTTCTTTGGGAGCATCGCTCTAAGCTCAGGGGTGCAGAGAGGTTGTGGCACAAGACAAATGACACTGCACACCTTATGTCTTATCAATCTCTTCTGGCTTCCTTCTCTGCTGCTGTCACTACCGCACTCTGATGGTTCAGTTCTTACATCTCTGACAGGTTGTTCCGGGTGTCTTGGAGGGGAGAGGTGTCCAACCTGCAACACCTAGACACTGGGGTGCCCCAGGGCTCAGTTCTTGGACCACTCCTCTTCTTCATCTACATGGCGTCTCTAGGATCTGTTATTCAGAAACATGGCTTTTCCTATCATTGCTGTGCGGATAACACCCAGCTCTACCTCTCTTTCCACTCTGATGATCCCACAGTACCGATTCGCATCTCAGCCTGCCTGACGGACATATCGTGTTGGATATAGGACCATCACCTTTAACTCAACATTGCCAAAACAGAAATGCTTATGGTTCCACCCAACCCATTGCACTGGCCGGCAGTAGCTGCTCACATCAAATACAAGGCTCTGATGTTTGCTTTCAAGGTGACTACTGGATCCACACCTCCCTACCTGCTCTAACAAACGTCGCCTTGTGGTTCCATCCCAACGAGGGAAGAAATCACTTTCCTGACTCTTTCTTTCACTCTGCCCGGTTGGTGGAATGAACTCCATATCTCCATCAGAATGGCTAACTAAAAACTCATCTTTTCGTCTTCACTTTCTTAACTAATTTACTAACACACCACCACTTCTACTTCTATATAAAAAAACACCCTTCTTATACTGTGTTGAAATACCTGAGACCGGTCTATAGCACTTATTCACTGTTGCCTCTTATTGTAGTTGAAGTTGCTTCCTTGTCCTCATTTGTAAGTCGCTTTGTATAAAAGCGTCAGCTAAATGACTAAATGTAAATGTACTATTTATCCTGTAGAAAAGTTGCGTTTGAAACCAATTCAGAAATGTCCAGCAGTACCAGCAGGCACAGACTGTCAGGATCCTGGCTCTGTCTAGTCTTAGAGATCGCGTTTTGCCAGGATCCTGACTCTGTCTTGTTTTGTGTCAGAGCGCGAGGATCAGACTCCATCCTATCTGGCTTAGTTAAGTTTCGTTTTGAGGCGGAGTCTGGACTCGCGCTCTGGGTGTGCGTTACGTGTGGAAGCACATGGTTAATTGCATATTCATCGGCCATGTGCTCCTGTCTTACGTCATTACCTCGCCTCCTTGTTCCCTTATTACTTGTTTCGTTAATGTCGCACATCTGTTCGTTATTGTTCCCCGTGTATATATATTTCCCTCGCGTTTGCTGTCTTGTGCTGGTCTGTGTTGTTTCAATGCTTGTTTCAAGCGGCGGTGTTCCAAGCCGGTTGTATTCTAGTTCGTTGTTGTTGTTTTCAGACGTAAACTCAGATGTTGTTTTCTGTCGCATCTGTGTTATTTGTTTATTGTCTTGTTTCTGCACGGTTCCGTGTTTTTGTGATTTCCGTCTAGTTCCTGTTTGAATCATTGTATAGTCGGTGTTATCTGTTTGTGTTCTATATCAGTTTAGTATTTCGTCTAGTCCTTACTTCCTAGTTTAACTATTGTATGTTTATTATTTTGTATTCATCAGTTATCCGTTAGTTTAATAGTATTCTTAGTTTTTTTTATCTGTGTTCAGTTGTCTCTAGTTCTGTTCTTAGTTTTATTTAGTAGATTTTATTTTTATTTCCCTTTTAATCTGTTAAGATTACCCTTATGTGGCAGTTTTTGGATTTTGTTGAATTTCTCTGTGTTTAGTGTTCTTTAATAAAGTTTTGTTTTGTATCGCTGTCTGCGCCTGGGTTCCTCCCGGTTACAAACCTGACACAGACTTGAGGGTTTGTCATATTTATTAAATGTGTCTCTTTAAAGGTCATCAGTAATTGCTCAAAGAAACAAAGCCAATTGTAAGCTCTTATATTAATGCTGGCAGTAGTTGCTGGGGCACTTGCACAAGAAATGTAATTAGCATTTAAAGACCTTTCATGTACACCGAAATGTGATTGGCATTCAAAGGGCACTTCTATGTGGAAACAATAATAATGGATCATGGTTACGATTATTTATTATGACTGTTGATCTTTAAAATATTTTACAATTAAAATAATTCTTAAACTTGTGACAGGTGACAGGTGAAAATTAAGAAGCAAATTTGATCCCTTTATTAGACAACCATTGCTGGAGCAGTCACACTTCAGGATCACAGCCCAAAACATCTGCCACTGTTTTGTGAAATGTCACAGATTTTGTCCCACAAAATATTAACCAAAAGTCAAATTGTGCACTGATGCACCAAAATTATGCACCTTACCTTAGACTAGTGAGAATGTGTGGCAAAAGAAAACATGAGGAAGGCATGCCTGTCATATGCCACACGTATCAATGAGTTCAATTTACCTGCTTGGAAATTCAACATTCAATTTTTGATATCATCAGTCACCACAAGGAAAGAAAACTTCTGATAAGATCAACAGCTAGCAAGAATACTGCTGGAGTTTAATAAAGGTGAAGCTTTCTCTATCTTGTTCTGCACCTGAAGCAGGTTGGGCTGCAAAACAATATCTAAGCAGAGGTTTTCAGACACCTTCATCTGTTTCTGTAGCTCAGTTGGTAGAGTTTCTGCAACACCAGAGTCATAAGAAATCCAACGAAACACAGATACTGGTAAATGTACAGACCCAAATTGAATGCACTTTAAGTTACTTTGGATAAAAGCACCTGCCAAAAGCAGAAATATAAATGTGTATTTTCAAGGATGATCTGTAAAAAGTGCTCATGGTTACACAAGTAAATAATCAAAGTGCCCAATGTGTTGGAGAGATACTATTGTAAAGTTTTGTTTGTGTAGGTTTGTAAATATAAACAGACAAGACAAAAAATATCTCATTTGTGATCTGTTTTTTATCGGGTATCGAAATGATCAAGAATTATGATTTTTTTGGTATTGTTATTGACTTTCTGAAAATTTGGTATTGTGACAACCTTAATGCCAAGTATTCCTGGTGAAGGATTTTTCATCATCATGTGTGATGATACAGGGACACAAAAAGACAAAGAATATTTTATTTGCTGTCATTCATATTAATGGTAGAGGTTTACCTGAGTAGCAACCCATTAAAGCATTAATGCTTTCTCCTTTCACAAACATCCCATTTTTGCTGGGGTCGAGCTGATGGGCGAGGATAATTTCATTCAGCTTCTGCTGTAAAATAAGGTATTCCTCTGAGGTCTTGGATACCTGACAAAGTGCCAAAGATAAATTAAAATCATCAAATAATTGTTGTGTTAAAACGTTTGACTCAGCAACAAATTGTACAAAGCAGAATGTTTGTGCTGCTCTTTTCCATAGAATAGAAGTGAAAGAAGATGTAGCCTTCAGAAACTTTTTTAAAATGTAATTGTCTGAAACTTCTACTGGTTTGGAAGTTCAAAGGTCATTCTTTGCTAATTTAATCTTTTTATTTAACATAAAAAATAAATCAGCACCTGATTAAAGAACTGCTCAGCATCCTCTTCCTGTTTTTGTGCTGTGGCCTTTAGGTTCTTTCTGTCTTTGTAACCCCGGAAATTGCTCTGGATTTTTATGGCGGCATGCTCCTCATCATACAGTCTTTCCTCAACCTGAGCCCCTTCCTCTTCTTCGGTATTCTTCTGTTCCAGGTCAATGTCTGTGATGTCCAGGACCTCCTTGTTATTCTGTTCAACCTCTTCCTCTGCCACATTCTGCTCTATTCCTTTAGCTTCCTCCCTCTCTGCTTTCAGTCTCTTTCTTTCTTGATGGCCTCTAAAGTTGCTCTGTAGAACAGTTGCTGCATGTTCTTCATCTGCATTTGATGGACTAGCAACCTCATCTGACTCTAGTTCTTGGGATAGTTCCAATAAAGGAGGTGGAAGGTCCTCAATGGGAATATCTAGTTCCGAAGTGTCTAGTTTGACCACATCCGCTTTTGCCTTTTTATTAGGGATTTTCCCTTCTTCCTGAAGTCGTTTGCGCTCTTTGTGGCCCCGAAAGTTGCTCTGAAGAACCACAGCAGCTTTAGCCTCTTCATCTTCTCCTGAGGGTTTTTCAAATTCCTGTCCTGCTTCCTCTGTCAGTTGCATCAGTTCTTCTGGAGTTGGTGGATCTGGAATGGGCAGCTCCTCCTCATCTGGAAAAGTTGTCATCTCCTTTCTTCCTCTAACAGGTATCTTTCCCTCTTCCTGTAATCTTTTACGTTCTTTATGACCCCTGAAGTTGCTCTGTATAACAGTGGCGGCCTTGGTTTCCTGTTCAATGTCCCTATCTTCTCCACCAGCCTCTGTCTCAGCCTCCTTCACCATATTGTCTTGCTCCTCTTCTTGTGTATTATCCAGGTCCTCTCTGGAATTGACTTCCTCTGCAGGGGTGGATGAGGAAATGGCCAACTCATCCCCAGTTAGAGTTTTATTTCGTTCACGATGCTCCTTGTATTTCTTCCTTTCTCTGTAACCTCGATAGTTGCTCTGGAGGACCACAGCAGCCTTTTCGTTAGCATCGACCGTTTCCACTGCTCCTTCTTTTTCTAACAATTCCTCTGAAACTGGACCAGTTGCTTCTGGTGGGATCTCCATTGCTTCCCCCATATTCTCTGCTTTCTCCTTCTGCATGGCTTCCCTGTGTAAAGTAAAGCAATTGTGTATGTGTGTTAACACGTGTTTTGGACTACTTCTAAACATGATCTGAGTATCAATTGTTAAAAAAAGACATGCACAAACATTGGAATAGTAAGTTGTAAACACACACACACACACACACACACTGCAAACCATGAAAACAGCCATTCATGGGAGCACTTGGGGGTAAACGTGCCTTGCTCAAGGGCACCTTCGTTGTTTCCTAACAGCATTGGGAATTGAACCGGTGACCTTCTGATTACAAGGCCAACTCTCTAACCAGTAGGCCACAACTGCCCTTATTTTAGCACTTTACACTTGTGTTTGGACCAACTGAAATGGATCCTAATCTCAAGTACAAATGGGGCCAAAATTGTGGTCAAACTCATTTCATCCCATTTTTATAATATTTATTCCTAAAAAATTAAATAAGAATAGTTCTTACTTTTTCCTTTGGAAGCTCTTCCTCTCTTTGTGTCCTCTGTAATGAGCCTGGATCCTCACGGCAGCTTTGTTTATCTCATCTTGTAACTCTTTGTATTTCTGCCTTGCAAGATATCCTCTGCACACTGTATGGAGAAGGCATGATTCAATGATAATTTGTGCTCTTCAAAACATTTTCATATATTGTGGCTTATAAGTCTTATAAGCCTGGAATGGGGTGATAGCTGTTACAGTGGAGGCTCTAGCCTCCTCTCCACCTCTCCTGTTTGCCACCTGTTCCTGATTATCATCGCCTTATAAACCAGACATTTACTACAGCTCATTGCAAAGTCTTTATTTGACATGTACATCAATTTCGAGCAGGTTCTGAGCAGTGTTTATTCCCTGCTGGTTTTCTGTGTATGATCTGGACTGTTTACTGTTTGTCGATTGTTCGCTGCCTGCCTTTGATTTGGATTATTTAACACTTGATGATTGTTTGCTGCCCGTCTTGATCTTGGATTGTGTTTATGGTATTGATTGTTTGCTGCCTGCCCTGACCACTGCCTGTATAACGACTACTCTTTTGTTTTGCCTCCACTATAACTGTTCGCTGTTAATAACTCTTCCTGTTGACCACTCTAATAACACCAAACTGCAAATGGATTCTAACCCGTCTGATTCTTTGTTACAATGGTGACACGCAACACTGTTTTCTTTAGTCATCAGCCACCACCATTGGATGCTGGTGGGATGCAGCAAATTCATAATAGATCAAGCTGATCATTTCAGCAGGGTTATTATCACTAGATTTTGAGTCTAAGACTTCTTGCATTTTAAAATTTGGTCAGCCAGTCAACATACCATGAGCTTACCTGACTGCAATAATACAATACTTTGTTTTTTCCTCTCCAAGATCTTCTGGTATCGTCTGAAGGCCAGCCAGCCGCGTACATATGCCTGAACCAGGATGATTCGGTCTGTGGTTTGCCTTACCATGAGGTTCAGCTGCTCCACATGATAATATTTAAGAAAGACCTGAGCATATATACAAACAGATTTTTGTAAGAACTCTAGCTAATAAATGACTATGAACTTGTAGTAGTACTTTGATGAGTGAATTTTTATTAAAGAAAAAAAATTAGAAAACTAAAACTGGAAATTTTTATGCATGTTTGCATGTTGTTTTTTTTACTTCTTATTAGATAAATTAAATGAACTATCCCAGAGATCTCAGCTCTGGTCTTTGAGGTCCACTGCCTGACAGAGTTTAGCCCTCAAGCACACCTGAACAACAAAATCAAGGTTAATCAAGATTAAGAGTTATTAGAAAGGTGAGTTTAATCAGGATTGGAGCTATACTCTGCAGTACTGTGGACCTGAAGAAACAACCTCTAATCAATCAGTATCATTGACAAACCTTTGTTTTGCCCATAACCCAGTTCTCTAGTTCAGCCTTATCCAGAATAGCAGCACAGGTCTCTGGACCTATTACTGGCTCTTCGTTTGCTTGAAATGCTAAAATGGAATACCTGGGGAAAAACAAAAGCTGCTGAGAGGGCATGAGGTCTTCTGTTCACTGAAAGGCAACCTAAAATATAACAATAGGGATTTCTGCTAGTACTGGTGCTAAAGCCAGACCCCAAAGTGTCCCAATACCACACATTTCCACCAAACAAAATGTACTCTTGGGCCAGAAAAATTAATTGAATCATCAAAACATCAAAAATCTCCAAAACTCATTAGCCTGATTAAACAAAATTCAATTTAATTTATAAATAAACTATTTTATAGTTTATAAATAGCTTTCCTGTAGCTCAGTGGTTAGAGCATGGCGTTAACAATGCCAAGGTCATGGGTTCGATCCCAGGGATTGCACATACTCAATGTATGGTAATCAATGTATAGTATAATGCAATGTAAGTCGCTTTGGATAAAAGCATCTGCCAAATGCATAAATATATATACAAAGCAATTTACACTGAAAATGCAAAATGAGATGGGTTGTGACATAACATGCCAGGAGAAATGTGGCCTGATTCCGATGAAGAGGTTTGCAAATCAAGCACCAGCTCTGACATCAGCAACAAATAGGGTTTATTTACACAGAGTTTAAATATTTGGACTATAGCATTCGTCTGACCTCTCAATGAAGTTGCTGAAGAGAATACGATGAGAATAGCCCTGTCTGCGAATCTTGGCCATCTCTAGAATACCAGTGTAGCGTAGCTGGATCAGAACCTTCTCCCTGTCAAACTTATGGGCTTGTCGATCATTATTGGGTTTTATGCAGCGCACAAAGTGGGGCTGGCCCGCAACCATCTTTGACAACAGGTCCATTAGAGAGTACTGCAAGGTACCACATAAAGAGTACTTTTTTAGTATTTTTCTGTGTGTTTTGTCAGTTCTTATTGTAATTTGAGTAAAAGGTTTTTTAATAGAAGTCTTACTCTGAAGTATGAAGCTACAGTTTGCATCTTCATGTTGGTAGACTCTCTGGGATGGCATGTGGTGTCTCCTGTGCTCTCCGCCTGGGTAAACACACAACTATCAGCATACTGAAAACTCACAGCTGTAGACATCCTAGATGGAATATGGGGGGCTCTGTTTTTAATACACAATCACCATTTGGAAATTTTTAACTGGCAAGGCAGGCCTTTTTTTAAAGGCTTTTTTTAAAGGTTAATTTCCGAAGGGAAAACAAAGAAATGCATAGAGATTATTTATTGAGACGCCGACACAGCGGGATCTATAGGCAGCACTTTAATAGTAACAATAAACAATAAACAGGCAATAGTCAAATAACGGTGAACAGAGCAATGCAAAACGAGTACACAGGCAAGGGTCGATGCAGCAATAAACAAGAGGCAGGCAGCAGAAAAATGATAAACAATTCAATTGGCAACGGAAAGCAGGCAGAGAAAATGCTCTGAGTTGTCGCACATGGCAAAACAAGACATCGCACCGAGTGGTGTGTGATCCTGGGCTTTATAGCAGGGCTAATTGAAAACAGGTGCCAAACAGGAAGTCATCAGACCAGGTTGATGGGAAATGTAGTGCAGAATGGAGACTACTATTCTGGCGAGGGCTCCCTCTGGCAGCCAGAAGGTGGAGGAGTGGCAACCTCCTCCGAAACAGCACACCACACCCCCCTCCCCCCAGCGAGTGACTTCTGACAAGAGAAGGAAAGCGACGTTGGGGTCTTCCTCTGGGACGATGGGACGGCCTCTACAGATGAGCTCTGTAAAACTCCTCAATGAGTGTGGGGTCCAGGATGTCTCCGGCATTGACCCAAGAACACTCCTCCATCACGTCGGTTGGCCTGCAAGGTCTGACGCTCTGACAGCATGGAGTAAGTGGGTGTGAGCCCTCTCCCAGACCTCACTTCGTTGAAGCCAGTCCGTTACTGCTGGGAGATCCGTGGGCTCCCCAGACCAGGGGAACAGCCCAGGACACACTTGAAGGGAGTCATACCTATGGATGGCTTGAACAGGGAATTTTGGGCATATTCGGCCCACATCAGGTACCTGCTCTAGTCAGCCTGACACTGGTTACAATAAGAGCGGAGGAATCTGATAATCTCTTGGTTCATGCGTTCAGTCTGTCCATTAGCCTGGGGATGGTAACCAGATGTCAGGCTGATGTTTACTCTGAGGCTCTTGAAAAAGGAGGCCCACAGACAAGAGGTAAACTGTGGACCCGGTCTGACACAATGTCATCAGGGAGGCCATAAAACCTAAACACAAAATTGCAAAGGATCTCCGCAGTCTCAAAGGCAGTAGGTAACTTGGGGAGAGCAACCAAATGGCAGGCTTTAGAAAAACATTCCACAATAGTGAGGATTGTGGCGTTGCCCTGTGATTTAGGCAGATCCGTAATAAAGTCTAGCGATATAAGGACCAATGTCTATGTGGCGTGGGTAGTGGTTGTAGGAGACCAGCAGGTAACTGTCTGCACGTTATGGAAACCTGACAAACTGAACAGTTCTGCACAAAGGTGATGGTATCGCTCAGGAGGTTAGGCCACCAGTAACGATTTCTCAGGAGGTGGATGGTGGCTGCGATACCAGGATGTCCTGAGCTAGGGCTTTCATGAACCTGAGTGATTACACACCTTCTGAACTGTTCAGGGACAAACGTAAGATTCTCGGGGCAGTTGGGAGGTCGTGGTTGAGGCTGATTAGCGTTCAAAATTTCAGTGTGCAAATCCCATTGTACTGGGGCGACTAAGATCTGTACTGGGATAATAGTTTCAAGGGATCCTGACCTAGGGGTTACTTTGGCCTGACGAGAGAAGGTGTCGGCTTTGGTATTCTTGGTGCCTCAACAATAAAAGGTAATTCAGGGTCTGGGTATCTAGCATGACGGAGTTGCTCTAGGGCCACGGGAATGAGCGGATAGCAGAATTTAATTGTAACTTCATTGAGACCGCGGTAATCTATACAGGGCCGTAGTCCCCCCCGTCTGTCTTCTTTACAAAGAAAAACCCGCAGATGTATCCTCTGCCCAGTTGGTTTGAGCGGCGAGGGTTCGGAAATTCAGAGCATATTCCACAGCAGTAAGCCTTCCTTAAGTCAGAGCGAGTAGCTTCGGAGGGATGTTCAAAAACTTTCCTAAATTGTCGTAAAAAAATAGAAAAAAAGTAGAAAAAAACTGATCCATCCGGCCTCCACACCGCAGCCCAATCCGGGTCCTTCCCTGTCAGAAGAGAGAAAACAAAAGCGATGAAAGCTCTGGCGGATGGCTGCTGGACTGCTTGTTGGCAATGTCTTCTGTAATGGAGAGACGCTGACACAGCGGGATCCATATGCAGCACTTTAATAGTAAGAATAAAAAATAAACAGGCAATGGTCAAATAACGGCGAACAGAGCAATGCAGAAAAGACTAAATCAAAACGAATACACAGGCAAGGGACGAGGCAGGCAGCAAACAATCAGTAACAGAAATGTCAGTAGCAAAAACAAGAGGCAGGCAGCAAAAAGTAAAAAACGATAAACAATCCAATTGGTAAAGGGAAAGCGGAAAGCAGTCAGAGAAAGCAGTCCGAGAAAGCAGTCAGAGAAAGAATAAAATGAAAAAATAAAAAAAGTATAAATCTGACAGCTAGATTTTCTAGACCAATTACACTCCTTTCTTTGTAATTGGTTAATCATCAGTAAGGCCAAAATGTAACTTTAGATTGAGTTTTTCAGACTTTAGTGAAGGAATAGTTCTCCCACAACCTGTGGGCTACAAACATCAGCTTTGTGTATTTATTAGAAAAAGATTTAGATCTTTTAGATCTTAGATCTTACTATATCATAGCTCTCAAATCTCATTTGCATTTTTGTTCATTTAAATACACACCGCATCAGGTCTGATGTCAAATCCGACCATCACAAGACACACACGAACCAATGTGCTGGACATAACTGATGTCACACAAAATTTCATTTTTTCCTCACATAAAACTATTGTCGTCAAAAGACCCACAGAATGACATACTGGGGAGTAAATGATGACAAAATTACATTTATGTATTTTAATCAAACTAGTTCTTTAAACAACATAAAACAAAAAGCACATATATGCAGCAACACAGGTGCTTTTATTTCATGTAGTTTAAAATGGGTAGAATCTTTCATGTGAAATTTTCTAAAGATGGTTTGTTTTAATATGCAAATGAATGGTAATATATGCAGGTCTGCATCAAAGACATAATTTCAATATGTTTAGAAGGCTCATTCATTTCAGGGTACAGTCTGAATAAGGGCTTTAAGTAGATCAGATCTTTTAATAATTGTCTTGTGAATAATAAACATAATGCCAAAACACATAAAACTTGAACACAAGTAAGCTCAGAAATACAAGTGCACATGAAAGCAATTTTTTTCCTAACTCCTCATGGACACTCAACTCTACATGAACTAATCAAGCTTTAAATCAGCCAATCTGCAAATGCATTAGCTACAAGACAGATGGAAGCGTAATGTCACATGACAAGGAAATAATGCATTCTGTGTGCAGCGTGTCCCCATCACTTACAATTGATATAATTAACCTTAATAATTAATCTTAATGAATGTAGTCACAATATCTTACAGATTTAACTCTGTTTAGTTTTTTATATCATTATATTAAATGTTAAAGTATATATTTTATATATTTGCTATTAATTGGAAATTCGGTGAAACTCCTCAAATGAAATTTAAATATATTTATTTCACTACCAGTAACCAGTTTTAGACATATTACATAATTTAGACATAATATTGATTTTTATACAGTTTTTAGTTTTAATATAATGCTTAATGTATTTTATGAGAAAATACAGAGTTATTGTTGTCAATTCCCAGCTAGCAGTTTTAGGTTGTAAGAATGTTTTCTTAACATTTCCATCAAGCAACAAAATATTAAGAACGTTTTTTTGAATGTTATAGGTACATCCAGTTAGACGTTTTATTAATGTTATTGTTATAAGAACATTATTCAAACATTTTTAATTCTGCAAAGTTTTTAAAGCATTCCACTAAGAACTCTTAGTTCTTAAGAGTTTTTTCTGCTATCAGCATGTTATTATAGGCTACCACTACCATATGGTGGCCTAAAATGCATTTTGTTAAATGTTCAGCAGTAGCCTTTTCAAATAAACGTTGAAAACAATTTTCAGGTACAAATGGCATCACTGTCTAAGGTAATCCATATGCGCACACCCAAAACTGGTCAGACAGTCAGCTGGCTGTTCTACAGTATAGCACAAATGCTACAGCTATATCATCATTACCTCACTGAACGATACAGTACTGAGCAACATAAGACCTTCCAGCTACAGAGAGAAGAAATTAGACAAAAGAGGAGATGTCAACATTTCATTGATAAAAAAAGAGATAGAAATAGTGGAAAAGAAAAGTTAGCACATTTGAACAGCCAGGATTCTTAAAAGCTGTAACGTTATATAGAAAAAATGTATTGTCCAAACCATTCACTGTAGTTTTACAACCATAAGAACATTTACACATGACAGCTAATATTTAGAATTAACACTTATTTAGTGGGTTATCATTGTATAATTCAAGAGCATAACAAATCATAAAAGAGATCTGGTAAGAGATCTGGCAATCTGGTTTTTGGTAAAAAAATGAATTATAATCATTTATTGAGCAAGAACATCAGTGATCAGTGTTCAAAATGGTCTCATAACCTTGCCCCGATTCACCATGCCAAGTTAAAATAATAGTTTATAATTTGAGTTGACTGATGTCAGTGTCACTGTAATGTACATAAAATATAAGGAAGCCTTGAAGCCTTAATTAAAAATAATAGTTATAAAAATTACAACTGTAACATTAAAAGTGGACTTCCTAATACTACAAGAAAGTTGAAAGGCAAGCTAAGGTACCTTGGCAAAGTAAATTGTGCGCTGTGATGCATGTGTGCCCATACGAGCAGATCCCACAGCCTTGCCTTTAGTGTGAGCAAGGTTACCTGCAGAGCAAGTGAGAAAGGTCAGAGAATTATCATCATGCACATCCCACAGATTACAACAAACATTAGTAATCTGCTCTTGATTTACTATGACATAAAATCACATGTTCTTCAAGATAAACTACGGTCATCTGAAGGTTAACTATGTCAAGGGCGTAAGGAGGTATATGGTCTCCTCTAATCTGAGGTCAATGCATGTGACGCGTAAATAAGCTTCACAATACACAAGCTGATAACAAAAGACTATGAATGAAAGGTGACTTGAAAATCTCAGTGGACTTCCCAGAAACAATCAGCAGTGGATCTCAGTGGAGGTAACCAGCTATGTCACTCAGATGTCCTTCCTTACTCTTATCACATCACATGGAAGAGAGTGGCACATGCAGAGGTTTTATTGCACTCTAACCCTGACTTTCTTTCCCAGTCCAATTGCTTTGCTCAGACCAATACAGTTTGAATCCAGGCTTAACATTTTATGGTGATGCCCACACTATCAGCATATTTCAGATGAACTATTTAGCATATTTTTATTTCCATTGCATGTGCATTGTTGAATACACAATTTTGATTCTTCTTTATTAAATGAGGAATGCATAGACATTATGTTCTGCGGTAATAGACAAATGTGACATTTATCTGTTCTCTTCAGGCTGCAGGAAGTATAACCAGTACTCACTGCTCCTATTCACTTGTGTTATTTGGCAGAACAACGAAATAGTTCTCAAGTCCATTAGCAGCATGAAAGAATAATAATTGTGTATGTGAGGGCAACCAAACCTAAAGCTCTTTTAAAATACCTGTTTTAGTGAGTGGGTGGGTAACCAGTTTACGGATCAATTCATTCTCAGAGGATCTCAGCAGTAAAACAATATCAGCAGGCAGAGCATCTCTGTTCTTAGCCAGAAAGCCACTGGCATTATAGATCACCTACCCATTCAAGAAACAACACATATTTACAAAATTATATGTGTTTAAACATATAGTACGGACATTATCATTATTACCTTACTTTTGTAGCATGTCTGAAAAAGAAGCATGAATATGAAATATTTCTACCTTGCCTGCATAGTGATGGATTCCAAAGCCTAGATCAACTCTCTTTGGTCTCCAGAAGTGTTTAGATTTCAAGTTGTCCTCAAATTTCTCTGATTTTATGATAAAGAAAATAAAATTTATTGTTATTTACCATTCATTTATTCATTCATTGCTTACCCACTCACTCATTACCCATTCACCATTTACCAACACATAAAGCCATTCATTCATTCATTTGTTCATCCATTTGTCCGTCCATTTGTTCATCAATTTATTACACTATATTTTCCTATAATTCTCAATTTTTTAACTCATTCAATAATTTATTCACTCATTTATTTTATCATGTTTGTGTTCATTCATTCATTCGAATACATAAGTTACTGATCTGTTTACTCAGTATCCACTATAAGCTATACAAAATCAGCTAATTGTGCATCCAGAGTTAAATGATTTAGATCATTTATAAAGATCAGTCAAAGACTTCATTGAGAACATGCTGTTACGGAGGATGCTCCCGCACCACCTCTTCCACGCCACCAGAGGGAACCCTTTCCTGAGTACTAATCTCAATTTGGACTACATTTCCCATGGGCCCCATATCTGAGGCTGATCAGTTCCTGTTTGTCACATCTGATTTCAATCAGCTCCAGCATTTAAACCCCAGACTCGGAAGGACTCGTTGCGGTGTCTTGTTTTGCCCCGGCTATCATTACAGAGCATTTATCATTGTCTACCTGGTTTATATTGGATTGTTTCTAGTTTTCTGATCTAGTTTTCTAGTTTGCTACCTGCCTTTTGACTTTGCCTTAGATTACGTTTTTGGGTTGTTTGCTGCCTGCCTTTTGGACTTTGCCTAGATACTGTTTTGATTGTTTTCTGCCTGCCCCAACCATTGCCTGTTTTCAAGTTTATGAGTTTGCCTTATCTCCAGTGCTCTGTTTACCAGTGTTTGAATTATTGAAATACTGCCTGTTTGACCATTCTCAAACACGCTGCAGATGGATCCTCATGACTCTGAGTCTCCATTACACATGCTCAGGAAAAAGCTGCTGAAAACCTAGCTGGCCAGTTAATGTGATGTCAAGTTAATGATGACAACCAAGTTAATGATGACAACCAAGTTAATGATGACATGGCCAAGTTAATGATGACAACCTCACTGACCTCGATGTACTGTACATCGACCTGATTGTACGGCTGTGTGTGCGTGCGTGAGAAAGAGTGGGTTGTTATACTCTCTGGGCATAAGACACCAGCTGAAGGTAGCAGTATGATATCTATGATATTTCAGGAGAGAACTTGCCAACAAGCGTCTGATCAGTTGCCTGAGGAAATCGACTCTCCTCGTCCAGCAGAGATAACATGCCCATAGGCTTCTGAAGAAACAGATCCAGCAGAGGCCGGTTGTCTTCATACTCAATCACTCGAGCATCCACATCTTCATTTAGATACTCATCCTGCAAAAAAAGTGTTTAGAAAGAGGTGAGATCTCCAACAGGGTCCACAGGCCAGCAGAGTTTAGCTCTAACACTAATTAAGCACACCTGGACCACCTAATCAAGTCTTTGGAACTGCTAGAAACATCCAGGCAGGTGTGTTGGAGTGGGTTGGAGGTCAGACCTAAACTCAGCAGATCTGTGGACCTTCAGAAAAAATGTATTGGAGACCCCCTAGACTAGGTTTTCAACATGGCTCCTGGAAACCCACTTATCTTTATATCCAGCATGCTTCAGCACTCTTGCTTGTGATTTTTCAAGCCACCCTGAAGACCTTGATTAGCTGGTTCAGATGTGTTTGATTAGGGTCGTAGCTAAACTCTACAGGAACTGTCCTCAGACCCCTCAGAGCAGGGCTGAAGACCTCTGATTTAGATTTTGGGACTGAACTGAAACAGATTATTAATAAGCTTCATATATTTAAATTCTCACCTTCACGTGTGTTTAGATTAGTGAAGCTTTCAAATTACTATTGCTCAAACGCTGAACTAACCGTTATCACTGGACCCAAACTAGTAGTCCCGAAATATTAAGGCTAGATAATGGTATTTGGCTTTAAAAGCTTTTTCATTATTTTGTCTGTATCCCAGAGGTTAAGCTTTTGTAAGGCAGCTGGTCTAGAGAGAAGCACTGGGTTTGTTTGTAGAAACGTGCCATAAAGCAATAAAGCAACTTTTGGTGTTTTGTCCCAGGCCGTTGTTTCTTGCTTCCCCCTATGGGG
>JAZGTJ010006704.1:0-24330 GCA_036877575.1 Botia almorhae | reverse complement strand
GTGTACATCACAGGCTCTGCTTTAGGGACATTTGACAAAAGCAAATGAGGAGAGAATTCAGGGATAAGGCTCTAAACCCACTTCTTAAGACTTTGTTTTACTTACTGATAAGATTTATACACCCTTTGCAAGAGTTTGGAGAGAAATCAATGAATACATCTTTTTAAAGAGGCAGGAGAACACAGCCAGAGAGATAATGGCTTACAGTATAAACTAAACACAATACAGACATCAGTTAAACATCTATTTCACGGCTGCACAATTGCCTCCAGTCTCTTCAAACCCCTCATTCTGACTGAAACAGATTTTTGTTCTTTAAAACTCCTTGAACTGCTTAGCCATGTCAGTGAGGCTAGGTAACACCAGGAGAGTCAGGTAACTTAATGTAAAAGAGTGGACATGTGTGTATTCGTAGCATGTGTATTCGTAGCATGACTTACCCAATTGGTCTTGAAACTACTAATTCAACTTGGGTTTGTGTTTGGGAATTCAAGATGATATTGTAAACTTCTTTCTTGGTTAATCCTGGTAATGATTTACCATTCCACTGAAGAACCTCATCGCCTACAAACAAACACAACACAACAAGTGTGATGTCAGATCAGGGGTGGGAGAATCATTTAGAATAACTGGGGAAAATAAGAAACTGTATCTCTCTGACTCATGAATAATAAGTAATGTAATGTTTGGTCAGCGATCCTGACTGGAAGTGTAAAAAGGCGGGACTCACCAGCCCGTAGATGGCCAACCACATCTGCTAGACTCCCCTTCTTGACTTTGGTGATGAAGGCCCCAAGTCTCCCAGTTTCTGTAATCTTCCCCCCCACCACCTGCACCCACACAAATCAATTAAAGAAGGGTAAAGTCTACAGAGCTTTATACAGAATACAATACACACACATTTGTGTATAAATGTTGTGTATTTCCCTGTACACACAAGGTTCTATGCAATGGTATTGTGTCCGCAAACATCCCTTTCTAACCAAACACACACAGTCAGGGACGGACTGGTCATAAATGTAAAGTTGCTTAAAGCTCCTGGTGTAGCTGGAATGTTGCTCTGTTCCCAGAGAAGAAAAGTTGTGTTTGATGTATGTGTGCACTGATCTATGTGTATGGCTCTCCCCTCACCTTTAGCCCCAGCAAAGCTCCAGCCTCGTTTGGCATGGCCGTCCTCTTACTCAATGTGATTCGACCAATTAAATGATCACCTTCTTTGGACGGCTGCCATGTAACCGGATGCTTAGAAGAACAAGCCGGAGATTAATCACATCGGAGAAAGAACTATCCCATTACAGCTGACCCTTACCTCACCTTCACACACACATACAAAAGTTCACCCACAAATAAAAACTTGCTGTTACTTCACTCACCCTCAGGACATCCAAGATGTAGGTGACATTTTTTCTTCAGCAGAACAGTAAGGAAGATTTTAAGTTTATAAACATCTACCTTTCGAATGGCCTGAGGGTAAGTTAACAACAAATTTTCATTTTTGGGTGAATTATCGCTTGAAGTCAGGGATACTTGAATGAACAAATCTGAAAGAACAGGCACACACAACACACATATACACTGGGCTGTACTGAAGTCAGGCGTACTTTAAAGAACAAACCTAAAAGAACAGGCATGCACACACACACACATGCACACACACGTGCATGCCCACACATACATAAACACGTGTACACACGCACACACACATATACATTAAGCAAACTCAATAACACCATCTTAGATCTACACTTTAATCTTATGAATGTTTTTGTCACTTTAAATGAATAACATCAGAACTGACAATTCACAACTGCAATACACAACTGTATGGCCAAAAAAATGGTTTATACTCACAGATGTTAAATATACTGTCTTTAGCACAGGGTAGAAAGCACTTACATGCCACGCAGTGGGGTCTAGTGGACAGTACTCGCCTTCCCCTATAACACACACACAGAAATTCTCAGAGCTTGTACGTACACTGCCTGCACGAGCTGTCACCTAACAATAGCCAGAGTCCAATGCTAAACACACTCTAAATCTGCTCCGTTTACATTCACAGAGCGTAGCTTATTGAGCATCTGGGCTCCAGAGGGGCATCTGCAGGCGAAATCTCGTTCTTAAATATGTCCTGCTCCAACTCTCCTCCAGAGCAGCAGAAAGGACAGGGATTTATGTGGCCTGTGTTTGTGAACGTTTGTTTGCACGGTACTTAAGAGCTACATTTAGTCCTCAGGCAGATGAAGCAATGATGACACACAAAGCTTTAACATGCACACACACACACACACACACACACACACACACACACACACACACACACAAGGGCAGTGTCGATGCTTTCCATGACGTTGGACTTCAATTTACTGTTGGCATGTTATATGGATGAGTGCATATGGATGTCTGGGCTGTCTTCCGGGTATTTCTAAGAACCTGGGGTGTCTAATGTCAGAAGGGATAAACAAAGGTAAGTATAATACACAGAGAGGATGTAAATCACTGCAATTTAATCCTTATGAAACTATACACACACATACCTGTACACACATACTTTATAGACCACAGAATTAAACTACTTCTAGTGAGAGTTTAAATGTTCTAAGTGAGTCCTGCAAATTCAAATGTTCTGAGGAGCTGTCAAGATCCACAGAGGAGAATTGTCTTAATTGTTGTGCACAGTTTACATCTGCTCTGATGTCATTTAAAGCCATAAGCTGATATAATTGTGTGGTCACATGGTATGCATGCAGTTTATTGGCTATTTTATTATGGCTTTAAACATGGACCACCCAATCAGATTTCAGATTCAGAACTATGCATTTTATAAATCAGCTTTAGCTAGTAAGTTCTCTGTTTAACAGAACAGTATATGTGTCACTTCTAGTGGCTCCTTCAGGGCTGATTAAAAGGTGCTGCGGAGTCAGATTTTGAAAAGCTGTAAAATAAGGTTCAGCCACAGTCCCCTCAAAACACATATGAACTTCCCAGCTTAACAGGGAACATTCACAAAACGTTGGCTAATGTTTTCTAAAGTCCTCTCAAAGTTATCCAAAAACAATTTCAGTTAACATTAGTATTAAAAAATGTTTAAATAACATTTTTGTAACCAGGCAATACACTTAATACATCTAAAACATTTCAAAATAACATTTGTAAGGTTTTTGAAGCTTAACTGAAGCATTAGGGAAACAATCTTACAACCTAAAATTGTTGACTGAGTTGACTGTATCAGTGCCAGATGATAAATATAAAAAGTTACAGGGTACAAAACAGGCGAGGGGGAAACTGGAAAGACCTGGAAACCTTGCTGCTTGCTTACAAGTATGCCAAAGAATCTACACAAGTCACATTTACTTTTATTTGTAAGGAACACTGTTCTTTAACTCTAACCCAGTTCAGGGTTGTCCTACAAAAAGTTACTCTAAATAAAAACTCTGAAATGCATCATAGTTTAACAATCGCTCCTGGAAGTTAAATTATCATTTGAACAATGTCAGCCTGGGAACCATACAACCCTGCACAACCAATGAACAACTTACAAAGCAACATGTGGAAACCATAGAACAGCCACAGGTCTGCATGAATTAATATTAATAGGCGTCATAGAGTATAACTGTTTAATATATTTGTTAGTTGTGTGATTGTTCCCCTGTGTGACCTATTCTCCTAACAAACAATGTTTCTTTACTACGTACTAGTTCTATATTAGTTCTGCGATCTAGTTCTAAATTCCATCTTTAGCCTTTAATATTACTTAATATCCGGTATTACAATGATTCACTTACTGGTAATCTGTGCTTTGGAAGGAAGAGACAGGTGTGTTACCTGCAGTGTTGAGTATGAGATTGCTGAAGCCGATCAACTGCTCTTCCACTGATAAGAGCGAGCTTGTCTTCTGCTTACTCTCCTCTTAATCCCTTGTTCTTCTTTCTTTCAGCCTCTTATTCCTTCTGTCTAACACTCTCTCCCCTTTTCACCCTACAATGTTTACATTTTACCCCTTGCTTGTGTTAATACACTGACCTTTTAAGTCTGTGTTCAGTCACTTTGCCAGGCTAACAGCTTAGTGCCATGTGAACAAATCCCCCCTCCCCCAACACACACACACAGCTTCTTACCAGTTTGTCAAACCAGTTACAAATTACTCATGCTTTGTAAATATACAGATATACTGTAAATCACTGTATGTTTAAACTTGGTGATGAAACTTAAGAACTGAGGATATGAAGAGGAAATGAAGAGCGCCTTAGCATTTAGTTCAAGTTATGTAACCACTTGACTGTCATCTCGGGCCCATTTCCTTGCATTTGTGCAAATAAATTGCAAATATTTTCAAATTCATACATTAAAATCTATGTTTCATTCAGTTTCTTCACTAAATACACTTTATTCTTAATCCATATCTCACATCTGCGATACATCTCGTATGCGTTTGGTCGTCAGTGAACGCAGATTATACGGAATAGCAAGAACCATAAACATATTTACGCTTTTTTATTCAATTTTTACTCATTATTGTACTTTGTGTCATTTTTCCTTGTACATACGTACTTTTATTTGCACTGCATGTTTGTATTTTATTAAAAATAAAATGATGTTGCATATACATGTATGAACCAGAAAGCATCCACTTAAATAGCATGTTTCATATATTATAAATGAACAACCATCTATGATTACTGCTTCATGTTTATAGAGAATAAAGTGAAAGTTTCTTTGCCAGACTAAGAAGTCTGAAAATCTCTGTTCAGAACGTATATGTTTGTGAACGCATATTGCTTATGTACATGTATATTTGAGTATGTAGCAGAATACAAAACAAAACATCTTCATGACCCACCTCGCTCGCTGACACTCTCAATATCCACATCCTCACAGCTGGTGTACTCCGGCGTCGACCCAGCTTCCTCCTCTGAGCTGCTGACAGACATCTGCCTCTTGTTGCCGCCTCGTTTGCTCTTGTAGGGGCGGGGCGGAGGTGGTCGTAAAGACTCTGATTGGTCGGAACTGAGTGAATCATTGCGCAACATGCTCTCGGTTTTTTGTCGCTTCGATTTGCGCAATAGCGCATCCGAGCCAGGGTCCAGGTGGCTCGGCTGCAACTTTCTGTCCCATTCCTGGGGATCTCTGAGCTCAGAGGGGCCAGCAGGCATGGCAGGGCCCACCCGGAACCCTGGAGCAGGCGGCTGTGGGGTGTGGTTCATTTTAGAGGGAGGAGCCTGCACGGCAGGTGCACCCTGCATAACTGTACCCCCCACGGTCCTTTCTGGTATGTAGGCCTGTTGCCGGCTATCCAATGAGGCCTGCCGCCCATCTGCCCATTTCCGTGCACCTCTGTTCTCCTGTTCCGTCTCGCCTCCTTCCCTTGCTTTAGGCTGCATACGTCCATCAGCCTCTGCCGGTCGGTGCTTGGACGGGTGATGTAGAGCATTGGGGTCACTCCTACATTTGTCCCTGGATGGTCTCGGTTCCCCTGGAGCTCTCCTGAGCTCAACCCTTACTTTCTCACCATCATCGTGCTCCTGAGATCGAGCCTTCACCAGTCTTCGGATTTCCCTTTTATTTTCTCCAGACTCCCTCTCTTCAGAAGCCTGGGACTGGACTTTGGATAGGCCTCGCCGCCTCTCACCTCTTGGCCCTGGCTTGCCGTTCTGGTCGGAGGCTGCTGGTGGCTTTTTTCTAGGAAACAATTACAGAACTTAACAAAGAGATTCTGAGCTTAAGCAGACAGTCTTATACATCTTAATCATGTGTGACACTTGGATTACATCATTTGTTTGTTCACGCTGAAAGTGCACGATGCAGCCCAATCGCAGCCTTTTAGATAATATAACAGGTTAAATATACACCAATGAGACGCTAAATTTTCACCAGTGAGAAATCAGTTCAGCTCGGTCCTTAACGTTTCCGTCTTTAACTTTTGCCTCTCTACTGTCATCTCTGTTCGAATGTGTTTTGATCAGTTTGAATGTGTTCTATATCAATTGAACTTTGTTAAAAAACGTGTTACTGTCATATTATAGATGTTGAGAGAGAGGTTGATGTTTACCTGTCTTGCGGAGGCTCGCTGCGTGAGCGTGATGACTGTGTATCGGATGCTCCAACAGAGGGGCCTTTGCTGGGGTTAGTGGGGGCAGGTTTCTGGGTGTCATGGGCAGTGGAAACGGAGGAGCCGAGAGGGTTTTGAGATCGAGAGCGCATCTTCTTCTCTCCAACGGGGTCTCCACACATGGCTGGTTCACTCACTGCTGAGCCCAGCTCTCCAGGCTTGGGCACTGGGTTGGGAAACCATTCTCCTGATTTAGTGAGCATATCCTGCTGCCTACGGCACTGGTTACATACCCACATTACCTGCCCAGAAACGGGAGAAAGAAGATTTTCAAATATAAATGTCAAGTCTACCTCAACTTTACAGGGTAAGGGTGAGATGAGGAGTAATTCATGTAATTCATGTAGACCAGGACTTGATTCAGTACCGGACACACACACACATACACACACACACACAACATAAACCAACTGAAACCACAAGTGAACATTACATTGTCTTAAAGAGTGTTCAACCATAATTAAACATTCTAAAAATACAGTCATCTCACGTTCAAAAATGAATATCCGTATTGGAGAATTCAATAAAATGTCAAATATTTATATTAAAATGAATAAACATATTCCCAACCTGTAATTACATAAATGACCTCCTTTTGTATTATACAGAAAGTCATACAGGTTTCAAATGACTCTAAGCCTGTATGCATCTAGAGAATTCACTTTTATATTCATCCAGGGCCCTTCTTCTCCATGTTGCGACCAAAAATACTTGAAGCGCTCTTAAACAAACTAATCTCACAGAGACGCTGCAGCCCGGCAATACGTGACTCAGGTCTGACAGACAAAACAGATAATGTAGGCAGGAGGAGGTGTGAACAGGACAAAAAAGGAAAAGACAAAAATGTGTTTTGCTCACGGGTATTAATGTACAGAAACAATGAATATAAGGTAGAAATGCTACGTTATATTCTTATATATATATATTTAAGAATATAAACAGTAATGCTGACAGATTGTGGGTGTTGTTGAAACAGAGATTGGGACTTCAAATTTTGAGGACCGTGGGATGTAATCACATGCCCACAGAGCAAAGGCATTGACCGTGGTCACTGTGGGAAGATTTGCAGGAACCATGGGGAAAACACGGAGGGTCGGGCCTTGCTACACGCAAGCATTAGCAAAGCTATCCTTCATATCCCTCCTCCACATCCACAGACAGCTTGCCTGCTGATTCCTTTAGCAGGAGAATCAGGAGTGAGGAACAAAAAGACCTTGGCACATTCCAAATATTTTCTCCTTTTTTCCACTTTCCTCCTCCAGATTGCTTTTGATTAAAAGCTTGGGAGGCTGAGAGAGGAGGAGAGTGAGAGAGTGAGCGAGGGAGAGACATGCATCAACACTTCTATATTTATCCAGGCAGCCGCCCAGCACCATTGGGGATATGTTAAAAAAATTCCCCAGCTCACGTCATAACTTTACTGAGCAAAGACTACGGTACCATTTATCCCACAGACGCAAGGCCAAAAAAGTGATCTTACACACACACACACACACAAACAATCAGACAAAAACACACAAATGTATATACACAAACACGTATAAGCTTACGCACACCCAGCCTTCTGCTGCGTATGTCCATGCCAGACAAACACACTCAGTGGTTATAGTCGGAAAACGAAATGTTCACACGTACCACCTGCTACCAGATCTCCTGTCCTACTTTTCCTTTGACTTTTTCTTCTTTCTCGACTAACTAAAATATTTTGGATTACTTACAAAATCTGTGGTAAAGTTTTTCTTAAAAAGACATTAGTTCCAGTACAGGGGTGGTAAGACATTTATTTCTGCATTTCAGGAAAATAATGCTCTCTAATAGATTCTATCAAAATCAAAACAGAATCAAAATCAAATTCAAAATCGTCCTGGCCTCGGACTGCACATAACTAGATAGAGCTGGACTAGGTGGAACATTATGTATATTAAATGTAATGTTATAGAAACACAAGAATTTATAACAGGAGGATAAAATATCAGAGAGATTTCTCTCTTTAAATGACTATGCAGGACATTTTAGTGTGGTAAGGAGAGAACAATGACTCAATGGCTGCCTGATTGTTCTGTAGGGCAGAGCACAGAGACTGGTGCAGATTCAGGGGTGGCAGTGTTGTGTACAGTACAGAGGGGGCAAGATGGGCAGGTCGCTTACAATGAAAGAGCATTACGTTGTGATTGAACAGAGCTGGCTGATCTCCAAACTAATCTAAAGTAAATCAGCAGCAGAATCCCCAGCTGTCAGCCACAGACCCTGACCCTCCACACATGGATTACACTCCTCAACCCACAACACTGTACTGCACTACACAGAGAAAAGTGTGTGCATGAGTGAGAGAGACAAAAAGTCAAAAGGGACATTTTCACTTAGATCACTTACAAATAAAACCCAGCTAACAATCTTAGCATGTAGGAACGAAAACTTTATTTTGATTGTTGTAAGAATGTTCAGAATGTCCATTTTTTTATACACTGTATTAACTTAATTTTTCTGTAATGTTTTTAAAACGTCCCATTAACAACTTGATATTTGATATTTGAATTTGATATTAGATATGAAAATGTTGATTTGATAAATTTTGGATATATGATATATAACGATTAAAAACAGATTACTAATGTTACTGCAAGAATGTTTATACTAACTTTGATAGAACTTCTAAAGAATGTTAGCCATTGTTCTAAAAACATTTCCTGTTAGTTGGGACAGGAGGAGGCTGCAGTTTAATCAGGACAGTTTCAGGAGATTTGTTTGTATCAACAAACAGTAATACACCTTTTAGGTTATGTCGGATTATTAATGTAAAGCTGTAATGTAAAGCGGATTATTAATGTAAAGAATTTGTTAATTAAACATCCACTTGTTTCTCCAATAAAAACAATAATACTGTGGGAGCCAGATGATTCAGTATCTGGCTTGGCAGCAAAATGGTTTTAACTGCTGGAAAACGTGAACCTTTACACTTGAAGTTAGAAATGTAAGGGATCATATAAACGAGCAAGATAGATTAGAATTATTTAACACAATGAATAAACCTGCAGTGCTTATCAAAGGTTTAATGACTAACTGTCTGAGAAAAGTTTATTATTTATAATGACAGTGAAAACAGTTAGTAGTAACAAGTAAAACAACATGGTTTGTAACTAGATTTCCTTCTGATATCTGGCTGAATTATGTTTATTTCTTACTGTGAACAAGTTAAGATATACAATATATATAATTTAAGATATATGTCGAAATACAGAGGGTCAGCCATGAAGAATTTAGAAAGTCAAATCAAACCAATAATTATTCTAAGAAAGCGGCTTTGCAAACCATTAATTATTTAAAAAAACATGACAAACAAATATGACCAATCGGAACACAAAATGTAAACGTGGCTCCAGCTGTGACCTCATAAAACAGAAGCTATATTGGCCGAAAACCAATCTAGCTTAGCAGCAATGAGTTTCATAGTGTCCCAGGGGTCTGTGAGGGACATGACAGAATGAAAGAGGAAGTGAAGGAGCACAGAAGACAGAAGCCATGACAGGGTCAGTCTCACCCCTGCAGGACACTCATCAAACTCCTGCAGGCCCAGTGATGGGCTAATTATCAAGCTAATTAACATCTGCTAATGATCAGTAAAGGCTCTGGTGTCTGCGAGCCAGCGCTGGGATATATGGGGCCTGACAACATCACACACTCACATATCCAACTTCAGATAAACAATAACTGCTGCTACCGCCACATCTCATCAATTTCAAAGCAGCTACTTTTGTCTTAAATCTCTTCAAATATTCTGTAAATGCAATGTTACATTAATCACATGCAAAAGAAGAAGCATAGAAAATAGAATTAAAATTCAGTTTAAATAAGAAGATCTGAGAGTCTCTATCTGTGCGCTTTCGGTTTCATACTACTATCAGTATTAAATAGCATAGACAGCTGTTTTAAAGAGTTGTGCTGCTGTTTTAGTGGGGCTGTGGATTTAATATCTAATATCCAGGTGAAAGTCTGTCTAATTCTGGTATCAGAAGCAAATATTAGAGGCTCAGTTGATGAAATAACAAAAAATGAAACGGTGAAGTCATTTGTACTTCACTCCTGGATTGATGAAGTAAATAAGAGACAAACGTACAAATTACATTTTACAGTTTCACTGTAGACTCTCCACAGAAAACAAACTCACTGCTATCTGTGTGTCTGTTGTGTGTGGGCATGTGTTCTCCAAAACAAGCCTGTTCAGGATTATACACTCTGCCCTTTCTACTCTTTCAATGAAAGATTACAGGAATTCTATAAACAGTATTTTTCAGTCATATCCTTAAAAAAGGAGGTCTTTCTGTTTGCTGTCTAGAAATAAAACCTCAATTTTTGTCTATGCTTTGGTGATGCAAGCCAAATGACATCCAGTCCCAGATCATGTGGAAAAGTGATTTCCAGTCAGAAGTGCTTGTACTTCAGGTTTCGGATTTCTTACTTTGTTAGGCTTGTTGTTCTTGTCATAACGTCTAATTAATAACTTGCAAAAGACACTTTTGTTAAAAATCCCATCTACATTTTATGAATAAATTTACAGTCTTTCTCAGTGAAGATTTTCCACAAGAATTGTGGGGGCATCTAAAACTAAAATCATCAAGAAACACTGGTGTGTGTGTGTGTGTGTGTGTGTGTGTGTTTGTGTGTGTGTGTGTGTATGTGTTTGTGTGTTGTATATGAATGCGTGAGAAATGCCTGAGTGTTTGCTGTGATCCGCAGCCTCTTTCTGAAAAGGGGAAACAGGGTGTCAATACAGACAGCACAGCTGTTACCACAGCTCACAACTCTCTGAACACAAAGCTACTGAACACCTTACTCCCAAATCTCTGCTAATACACTCCTCTCAGTCAAGAACCTGATGAATCACTTCTTCTGGTCTCTCTTTCTAAACCACAAACCACTGAGAACATTCTAAAGCAGGTGAGTCATCCAGAAAACCATGTCGGGTCTGTGCTGATCGGGTCTGTGCTGCTAAATAAAACCATGGAATTTGAAAAACAAACAGGCATGTCAATTTTTATTTCAAAGCAGAATCAAAAGCATCCAAAATCTTTTGTTGTTGACCACTGCTCCACGGGACCGATCCTTTATGAGGCTGAACAACAACAAACCAAATTACCAGGTTTCAATATCCTGTAAATTAAAACACTTAAACGTCCGCTCAGTATCTGCAAGCACCGACAAGCCGTCATTTCATTCTGGCTGGCTGTTTGACTCCTACAGTAAACAACTGAACGCCTGTCATTCATCACCAAGCACCGCCCCTTCCTCCATCTTGTTAATATCGTTTCATTTCCATCATTTGGCGAGCCGCGGACAGGCAGGGTCTTCCGCTGGTGTCAGGTCTGCACAAACAGAGAGGATAAATGAAGTGCTTGAGCTCTGTGAGTGAAGAGAAAAGGGAGCGTGCGGTTTACGCTTCCACCTCCGACAGCTTGATGAATTGGGGCGGCAACAGGCAGACCTAGACCCATAATTCAGCATGTTATAAATCCTGAATAAGGATGAAAGACTGCCACAAAAGACATTACTGTCCATTCCATCTAATGAGCTAGTACATCAGCGCCCGGAGACGCTCACCCACCGGCCTCTCGCGAAACGCTCATTTACCGTCCATCGTCCGCAGAGCGTTCCAATTGTTAAATACTGGATCGATAATGTAAATAATATATTACAGCTTCCTGCTGATGTTACAAAACCAACTCTCACTCCTTCTTCCACGAGACATATATCTCACACATGACAAGCCATCTGCAGATCAATACTGTGTTAAGTTTAGCCCGACTCATTCTCCAAACATCAGACCTTCTCTGAATTAAGCAGATTGATGAGATCTATAAATACAGCGGCCTCACCCCAGTTAACAGGGAACGATCTCAGAACGTTCTCTAGAACTTTCTCTAGAAAAAAATGTTCTTGCAGAACGCTTAGTATTGTTAATTCTTAAGGGAGCATTTAAAAAATATTACAGAATTAAAAAATGTTTGAATAATATTCTAATTACCAGGCAATAACGTTATTGTTAATACAATGTCTATAACAACTGACATTTTGAACGTTAAACATTTTTTAAATGTTAGAAGCACACTTTGAGAAACGTTTATACAACAGTTATTAGCTGGAACACCTCCCATGGTGTTTTTGCGTGTATGTGCGTTTCGCTGTCACATTATTTGTCCCTGAAAACCCCGCGTTCAAGCCTCCACTAGCTGGATCTGTGTGTTGTATTCTCACTACATACAGTCTCGCATAAGGCCAGAGAAAGAGTCTGTTAAGAAAGATGGACTGTCTTAAGGAGAGACGCAGACCTAAACTGGCGGTCAATAAAACATCCACAAACCGGATGCAAATCAAGACATGCGAGATCGATACTAATCATTTCACAATGTCGCTTCTGTGGGGTGGCAAGTGGAATGACACATCGCTTGTTTTTTCCAGTAAAACTGAACTTCTGGTGTAAAAAAAATGCAAAGTGCAAAAGCTCAGGATGGTTTGACAGTCTGATAGAATGGATCCTTAGAAAAGAAAGAGAGAGAACAAGAGATCGAAAGGCAAGTGTACTGCCTAGAAAAAAGAAATCCCACTTCAAAAACAGCAGCACTCAGAAAAAACCTGGCTTGAGTAAAGAAGAAAAACACAGAAAAACCAAGAAGGCTAATAACTGCTGGGATAATGAGCTCTGAACTGCATTAACAGGGATCTTAACCAGTGCAGCTCGCAAGGAGAAGAACAGTGCACATACATTTCAAAGGTTTTGTTAGAACCTGCACGGTACAGCTGCTGAAGCAGGACAGACATTATACACTATAGCTGCCATATTCATAGACCCCGGTTTACTAACGCCAATAAAAGGTATATGAATTTGCTTACACGTATGCTGCATGGACATATTATGAGTGATATGCTGATAAAATTGTGCAAACAGTCACACATGCTTACATAGCACATATTTAAAGGTTACACAGCCATATTTAAAGGATGCTTATTCATAAATGATAACTATATAGCTTACTATTTACCAGGGCCATACTATGTACCAGGAATTTAAAGTATGATTATTTGCTGTATATACACTGTAAAATTATATTCTATAAATTATATACAGTATATATACAGTAAATATCCTTAACAAATGCAGATTTACTAAGAAGCATAATTGCATAATATAATTATGCAAGTTGTTATAAAAGTTGTTTTCAGGATAATATGTCACATTGTTACATCTTTTGATTAATATCTTTTGGCATATTTTTACTTGTTTTTTGAGGACCACACAAAAATGAAGCTTTTGTCATTATTTACTAAGCATGTCATTTTAAACCAACACAAATTTCTTTCCTTCATGCAGAGAACATATAAAGTGTTTTTTTAGCAGAGAGTGTTAGATAATGTTTTTCATTTATTAAACTTACAAGGACCAGGGGCAGCCAATGTCATCATACATTATCATTGTTTAAGGAAGAGCATATTGGACATTTAGCTAGATAAAATCTTTCTATGTTGCATGCAAGAAGGAAGAAAGTCATCAGAAATTTAAAAACAACAACAATAGAAACAATTTGCCAATGATGTTAAAAAAATAAGCATATATTTTCAAATACATTTTGAAAACAGGCCTTATCCCACACAATTTGCTTCTCTTGTTTTAATAATGTTTAGATATATTTAAATGAAAATGATTAAGAAAGTGTTTTTTTCAGTGTACCACAATTTATATATATAAAAAATTTACTTAACACCAAAAAAAAAACCAAAAAGGCAACAAACAGTGAGCTCTTCATGAACTGATCATGGGGAAGAGCCCATTCTCAGATGAAGAGCTTACACATATGACTATGAGAGGAGCGAGTACAAGAACAGCTTCAGATCAGCAGATCAGCTTTCACACTGCACAGTAACATGAAGAGAATAGAAGATGCTAACCACTTTGTCCTCCTTCTTCTCCAGCGTCACACACAGGGGCAGCACAGCGGGACAGAGAAAAGAATGGTGGATGGGTAAATGAGGGAGAAGAACAGAGAGAGAAAGATGTATGAAATTATAATCAGATTCTTCACAACAAGAAGCCATTTAGATGCACACTGGAATGTAAGCCAAAAACACAAGCGCACATAACAGAAGCACAAAAAATGGCCCACATACTTATCTTAGCAGCACCAAACACTGTCAAACTAAAATCACCTTGTCCACTTATGAAACAAACATGAGATATTAAACATTTGAAAAGTATTAAATATTCCCTTGCTAATCTTAAAGGACAGATCTACCTGCGCCATATGTCGCTGTAGATCTGCAGGTATGTTGCCACCCACAGGGCAAAGCAGGTAGGTGCATCTGTGTATTAATATTTACACTGAGATTTTTACTGACTAATTCTCAGTGGAAATAAAGGTAATTGATGGCTCATTGAAAATGAGAACATTAGACTTCACTTAGCAGGTCCTATTTCTTGTGAGTCACTATACTAAAATACTCACAGATGCAAAAATGCTACTATAATTAATACAAATACAAATGCACTGTGCAAAAGTTGGGTATGCATTGTGCATTTTTTATTTGTTTCTTTGTCATATTCTACGATCAATGTGTCATCAGTTGCTTTGTTCCTATTGGTTCTTTACTAGCTGGCCGACCACAGGAGCAGAACACTGCAAGAAATGCGGCCAAAAAGCCACAATGGCAGAAGATAATTGCAAAGAAATTAATTACAGTCATGAGCATGTTGAACTAAGCGATCCAAGATGGATGACAATAGAACTGTTTTACAATCCCCACAATTTTCATTAGATGGCAAAACCTCTTCAAAGATGGTACAGTGTTGACCTGGACAAAAATGGGATGAGGGGGTGTTGTTGTGATTTTCTCAACAGGTGCATTAAACTATTTCAAGTCTGTTCACTTTAGAACAACTGGTCTCAGGCTACTCATAACAATGGGGCTATTAAATGCATTTCGTTGCTGTTAGGTACTGTTTCCAGTCCACCAGATTGAGTAGGTGTAGCTCTCTATGTTTAACCTACAGGCATCCGGCAACTCCATTATCAAGTGCACCACTCTCATTAATAGCACACGCCAAAGGCCCGAGATGAACAACATTTGCTCATTTCAGTGCAACTAACCTGAGGGCAGCACCCATCTGCAACCTAAAGAGAATTCACTTCCATTGCATCACAGCAGGGACCTCTGCTACCTTCTCAACCACATATAATATCACCTGAACATCTCCACACATCTGACGCTGGTCCTATTTGAGCTTTCACTAAAACACACATCCACAGGGTTTGAATCTAAGTAAGCAAATGCAAGTAAAAAACTGGTCAGATACTTTAGGGATTACAACAACCCATGGTTCATTTACATTTATGCATTTGGCAGACGCTTTTATCCAAAGCGACTTACATTTCATTATACTATACGTTGATTCTAAGTATGTGCAATCCCTGGGATCGAATCCATGACCTTGGCATTGTTAGCGTCATGCTCTAACCACTAAGCTTCAGGAAATTGTTCAATTGACAATATATTAACAAAACTCTGACTTGTTGACATAAGCAAAAAGAAAGCAAATCATTTGTTCTCTCAACACATTTCTCAGTGAAGTGACATGCTAGTCAAGTATGGTGACTGTACTCTGCTCTTTGCATTTGACCTATTCGGTTAGTACACGCGCAATGAAACCGTGAACACACACCCGGAGCTGTGAGCAGAACTGTAGCACACAGGAACAACTGGGGGTAAGGTGCCTTGCTCATGGACACCTCAGTTGTTTCCTGCTAGCTTTGAGGATCAAACGGCAACATTCTGGTTACAAATCCAGCTCTCTAACCAGTAGGCCACAACTGCACCCTGTGATAAAGTTGTTTACTTAAAACCTTTTTTAACTGTATGTGGCGAGGCATAAACCACCAGACTAAAAAATAAGTTTTGTGAGATGTAATATTTTACACTTTCACAAATTTAAAGATTTGCTCCAAGCATGATACATCTAGAAAAACTAAATCTGTGTTGTTATTAATTACATTTACCCCATCTTTGGCTCAATGACCTCACCCCTAATCTACTACCGCTGTCTGTGAGCTAATTCTCTCCTTCTGTTGACTCCCTACACTGCACTCATTATGACTGAACACTAATTAGCGCTGTGGACTCAGTAGAGGGAATAGAAAGTGAAGGTAAATATCACACTCCAGGAGGAAGGCCACCAGTTCAGGTGCTTCCCTTTGCGTGGTATGGAGGCCCCTGTGGAGACCCAGCACTGACTTGGGCATTCTAGAGTGTGTGTGCCGCGACCCCCCGCTGACCAGCAGTGTCATTTCTCCAGTCTAATGCCCAATTAACCTTTCCCTCATTTAGTCAATGCTCAACGACCAGCTTCTCATCCCTGCTTAAATATCTGGAACTCAATAGACTGATACCACCCTGCTAACAATTTTAGGATGTAAAAACATTTCCTTATTGTTTCCATTGAGTTACAAAAATGTTAATTTTATTTTGAACGTTCCAGGAACGTTCAAACTATGCATTTTTTCAGACCTTGTATTAACATTATTACTTAGTTATAAAAACATTATACAATTTTTTTAATTATGTTTTTAAAATGTTCCACTAAGACTAACGTTTTTTTATATATAAATATATTTAAACAAATATATATATATATAAAACGTATAATATATAATATATATAGAAAAACATTCTACTAAACGTTACTGAGCAAGATATATTTTTGATAACTGTGAGAGAACTTTTAGAGAACATTCTGAGAATGTTCCCTGTTAGCTGGGAGGTTGAGGATGCATGAGAAAGTACTGTTCATAGTATACAAGCGTTACTCACATTATTGGACCGCAGAGAGACCCTTCCCCCGCACCGGGCACAGAACTTAGTCTGACAGTAGGAGCACAGGTTTCCGCAGCCATCAGCAAACTTAGTCTTGTGGCAGATGCCACAGGTGGGGGCGTCATCCTTGTGTTGGCCCTGCTGTCTCTGCTGGGGCTCCGGCCCAGTCCGCCTTACCTGCTCCTTATAGGTGGAAAACTGCTGGTGCAAACTGAAAAGGAAAAATGAATACATTATTGTAACATTTAAACGTATTTTACATACTGTAAAAGAATTACGTTTATTTGCTGCCTCAAATTAAATCAAAGTGCTGCCAAAGTTACACTCTGCTGTGATATGTTCGTTTCGCTTGGAATTGAATTACTGATAAAACTGTTTAAAATAAAACTTGAGCAGAAGTGACAGAAATTACTGTGATGAGTTAAACAGATGGAAAGAAAGCAGTTGCAATAATTCAATGATGAAAACAGTGTTTAAATTCATTCTTCAGATTCTGAAGAGAAACAGGGTGTATACAAACAAGAACACCATTAAAGAGCTGCTTCAGTCACGACTATAACCATCAAAGACATTGAGTGTCCGCCAAGCATTTAGATCTTCAATAACCAAATAATGTTTATTGTAGATTAAACTCCTGAGATTTTTATGTAACCTTGACAGAAGCCCAAATCCAGCTTTAAGAAACTCAATGACTGGGACAGTGTGTTGCAGTGTTACATTCTAACAGTCTAACAATTGACAGTGATTCTGAAGCTAATTAGAGACAAAAAGTTACAAAAATCAGCACAAAAAAACCTATAGCACAAACTGTCTGCACTGGACACGTGTCTCATAAACACATAAACTCACCAAAAATCGTTCTTAACTACACATATTGCACATATAACTGGAAAATTCCACCTGCTGAACAACACTGAGGTCTTAATAATGCATGAATCTATCCACAATATTAATTACACTAACATAGTCTTCTTCACAGACTCCTCCGCCATGACGATATCATATGACGTATATAAAAATAAGCAACCCACATAGGGTTAAAAAATATTTCTTAGAAGCTGCTGTTTAAACTGTAAGGCTCAGTTGTATATCGTTTAAGTATCCACTTTATCTGATATGTTTCTCTTAAGATTCACTAGAATAAATGAAAACATATTCCGACCTGATTTTGAGAAGTGAGAGATGTTTCTGGGTCAGCATAGTTTGTTGAACCTGGAACAAGAAAATCCCAATCCCTCCCAAACCCTGACAATAACCTATCAAAATCCAGAGGGAAGTGATAAGTTGAATAACAGTGGTGTAGAAACATCTACCCCTGGATAATTGGAATGTTGTCCCAGGGTCAATAATAATGCTGACCCAGGAACATGGAAAAATCCCTCACTTGGAATATCAGGAAGGCCGTAAGAGTATAGATCTATAAGATTTAGTGTAGCTCAGACAGCTTTAAAGAATCTGATGAGAAATTCCATCAGTTGGATGAATTTGGAGATGTAACCTATTAGAGAAAGTTTAGCATGCATACTGTCTGTCAGCTATAGAACAGCTCGCTTTCCGCACACAAATGAACATACACCAAAATAAATATGAAAAACTCTGAAACTAGTTGTTTGTTTGACAACTAGTAACATTCATCTACCAAATTTCAGGTCACAATTACCATTAGTTCTAATGGTTCCAATGAACAATGCTGCACAAGGGGGTCAATGGTGAGATGGAATTGAGCACCACTAGACTACCAAAACCTTTCTGCACATTATATACAGCAGAGACAAACATTGAACTTGGCATTATAAAAGAACACATGAAATTGTTCTGTATTCTGTGCAGGAAATGATATTCAGGAATGCAGCCCAGGCTTGCCATAATTGAGACAGCACATAAGAACAAAGACTCATGAGTGAAGCCCAAGGTTACACCAAAGTGAAGCCCAGTTTTACTTTACAAGCACAAACCCCGTTTTCCCCATCACAAATTATACACTCTCTTATCCAGGAATAGAAGTAAACCTTTTGTGAAATGCAAATCAAGCACAGGGACTGCTAGAAACGTCAAGCAATTCACACAGGACTCAGACATTAACATAGAACTTGGTGTAATTAAGGTATGGGGAATCTCTAATTAATGTGGTAACCCAGCTAACAGTTTTAGGTTATGAGAATGTTTCCATTAATGTTTCCCTAAACATTTCCAGTAACATTTCCCTAATGTTTCCATTAAGTAACATAAACATTAACAATCATATTGTAAAATTTTATATTTATGCATTTGGCAGACACTCTTATCCAAAGCGACTTACAGTACATTCAAGTTATAAATTTTGTCAAAAAATGTTCCATTAACATTACTGCAAGAACATTGTTTGAACTTTTGACAGAACTTTAAGAGAACTTAACCAACATTCCTGAGAAAGCTGAGCTGAGAAAGCTGAGAAAGCATGGCAATGACGAGAAGAGCCATCAAGAAATAGAGTACGGTGGGATCATTTTTATAGCGTTCCCCCAAACTTGATGACCGTGGGGCTGCGTCCCAGTTCCTGTACTTTCATAGTATGTACTTAATCTGATAAAGTATCTAGTAAACACATTTCTTTGGCGTCAACATCTAAGGTGTGACATCATCTGTCTTTATGTCATGTAAGCTCATGGAAATGTCTATAATTAAACAGCTGTCAGTCGCTCATACTAACCCACAACTGAAACTCACTTGACTCCTGAGGAGGCTTAAGTCGGCCCACACAGTGACTCATTTATCATGTCTGCTGGGCTCCACAGTTCCCCACATGACCATAAATCCATCCTGTGTGTACCAGAACACTATATGAAAGGAAAGAGTGACAGAGATGTAGTGAAGGTACTGCTGAGGTTGAATCAGTGTAAATTCAGCATCATTTATAGCAGATGCTGGGACAAATGTGCATTTATGAGGGAACAACGCAGGCTGGCAGCTTGTGATGAAGTCATAAATGCAGCTCACTAGCACTAGCAGCCCCATTCATCCGCTAATATTAAAGGACAAATCAGAAGCCAACACAGTGAAGCGCCACAACACATTACTCACAGTTACTGCAGTTTACGATCCCTGCTGAAAAATCCACCTTAGAAGGGAATGTGTCTAAAACTATGGCAGCAGGTTAACTTGGACCGGCAACAAACCAACAACCAGATGATCATATTGTCCAATTTCCAACAACCCAATCAATTCCTGAACAATAAAATCAAAGTCCTGTTTTTTCCCTCATTCGCAACACCATTTCAGTCAGATATGTCACAATAGGGTATAAAGAGTGTCACAGCTTCTGTTTCATGGTGATTTTAAGATGGTGAAGCTGAATTTAGACATGGTTGCTGGGCAATTTTACTATTGACCAGACGTTCACCCTGGACTATGTGACGATGTGCGTGACCCAACTAAGATTCTCTATAGCAGTGAATCCCAAACAGGAATATGCAAAGTTTGTTTTAAAGACTAAAATAGCATTCAAATCGAGGTCATGTATTTCTCACGTAAAAGAATTTGTGCGCCCTCTGGTGCACAAACAGCACACTGCTACTGTCAACGTAAAACTAATTGTCCAAATAAACGCAATTAACATATAGAAGCTAGTGTTCGCGTAAGCAGTGTTGCCAAGTTACCAATTTTGTTGCCAGATGTATTGCTAATAATAATTATTGCAATAATAATATTGCTAAGAAACATTTTGACGCATTCTTTGAACTTTTTTAAATTTTGAACTTTCTTTCTTATGTATGATTTTGTATGTGTATAAAGCTAAAATCATAGTACAGTAGCTATCTTTCACTTACGTGCGTGGTGCTTTTGTCAGACGGTGTCACGATTATAAATCGGGATTTTAGCAAGGCGAGGGAAGTGACTAGTGGTTAACATGTAGGTCGCGTTTTAGTCAATATTTCATAACTGTTCCATTGTCTGACAACAGAAATTTGCAAATGAGACCAGTATTATTGGCATTCCGCTCGCTTAAAATATAGTATGTGACTCCAGAGCGTAGGAGAGAAGCAAACAGATATTAAGTGCCCATACCAGTCTAGTCTCACTATAAACGTTAATACGACGCAATGACGTCTAAATATGCTTATTCGTATATTTGACCGCGCCTCTAGCTTTTTGTCACTGTGGTTGGCATTACCCACAGCGGGCGTACATCTTACAAATAATTTCTGTAAAAATACACCCAATTCCGCTCACAACTTCAAATTGCTTGCGTTCAAATCAGTTTCACAATCTATGAAGAGTCAAATGAATCACAAATTACTCGCACCGTCATTTCACTTCCGTATTCGCACATATCTACCAAATGCATACATGTAAATGATCCATGCGTGGGCTTATTTAGAGCTTTAAGCAAGGGGAAAATGTACATTAGTATCCATAGCACGACAGACAGGACAACTCAGTGTCTCTTTAATATAAGTCAGCAAGAACTTACTACTCAGAGCTAAATTTAGCCCCTTAAATGAATGCAGCACTTTCTGTACATTTACAGTCCTCTAAAGGTATGGCAGCTACTCGTGTTTTGCATTAAACAGCACTTAAACTCCTTTTTAAAAGGCTTTGGCTCATAAATCCAGCAGTGGTGACTTCCACTTTTCACAAGGGGACCAAAGTCACAGAGGCCAAACTGGAATTATTTATCCCATCACCTGGAGATCAGTGTTTGAAAGGGAGCGGAAATCCATTAAAGTACACTGTGTGAAAGAGTTGGGAACGCTGTGAGAAAATCACTTCCTTCCAATTTAGAAATTAAGCCCCCCTTCCAGATAGAGGCAGCCTCACGCATGATTGATTTATGCAGGCAGACGCCTTAAAATAAATAGGGTTCAAATGAACTGAATTATTTGTTTTGATTTTTCTGTGTTTATTTTCATACAGAAAAGCAGTCACAACATTGAAAGTGTTATTGTGGGGTCCAGTGAGGGCATGAAACGGGAATGATCCATCGAGAGTTAACACAAACAAATATTGCTTCGTTTGTTCAGAATGACTCTGCATCATTATTATTATTTATTATTATATTATACATTATTATTATATTATTATTTTCACACAAAGTTTATTACACTGTTCATTCAGATCACCATATTTTTAAACATAGAAATTTATATTTTATTATTATATATATATGTTTTATCTTTATGTTATAAACAGAGACTAACTTGCTCCAAACTACTTACACAAGAGATTTCACAGTCTCCTACCACTACTAAATATCCGGTTCTGACTGTTATCCAGATAACTGCATGGAGGCCCAAGGTCCGGCCTGAAAGTGTCTGTTGGCTCTGGTTCTTCAGGCCTGGCTCCAGTACTGTTTGCCAGTATATTATTTCTACTCACCAAGGCACTAAGGCTGAGGATGGGGGTTGCCATTCCTTCTGAGTGGCACCATATGGCACCAGCAACAGTGCCACGACTGGGCCCTGCCTCCACCGGAACTTCCCCACTGTGGGGAGTGTTGACAGAACTGCCCCCTGCTAACCCCACAGACCATCCATGTGGCAGGACTACAGTGTCGTTTTCCTCCCACGATCTCCCCTCCACACTTTCTATAGCATTGTGTCTCTTTCTGTTTCCTTCTTTTCCTCTCAAAGTTTATTACTGAAACTAGCTCATATATGAATACTTTCTCAACTATGGGAACTTTTATGTCTTAGGGGATGGTTTTAAAACTCATTTTTTTATTGACAGATTTAACTTTTTTGTGCATCTTATACAGAGGACATTTAAACTTATCTTACCTTCATGTGGTTCTTTTTGCTATATTTCTAATGCCTCTCTTTTTTTATTATACCATCCAAGACTCTGTCTTACAGAATGTAAGAGATTTTGTCTTACGTTGAAAAAAATAACAATTGTAATTATTTTTAAAACTTTCATCATCTAAACGAGGAGTAAATACACTATTTTGCATTTACATTTTTATGCATTTGGCAGATGCTTTTATCCAAAGCGACTTACAGTAAGTTATACATTTTGTCAGTACGTGTGCTCCCCTGGGAATTGAACCCACAACCTTTGCGCTGCTTAACGTAATTACGTTAAATATTACTTTCAACAATACTGTAAACAAAACAATACTGTTGTTTGGCCAGTCTAGCTGTATGTCAAATTATGTAAAAGTAAATAATATTCAATTGTGTATTTTTAGAATACATACAATGTTTCAAAATAACAGGATAAAGAAATGTTATTTCCACCCATGACATTTAAAAAAAAAGAGTTAAAATTACAGAACTCCCCTGTGACACATGGGCTGTTTAAGTGAGTTTAGTTTCTAAAAGTCCACAGGGCTGAAAGTGCCTATAGTTACAGAAACATGACATCTCATTAGCATCGAAAGCAAAGCACTACTTTTTAAGCATTATGAAATATGAGTTTTTATTCCCATGACCACTGAAGATACTAGATAGCACAGAATTCAGAGGTCACGTGACATGTGATGAGCACAGAGGAGCGTTCTGAGCATGTCACGTGACCAGCCAATGCCTCCCACAGGACAGGTGTAAAGAAGCAAGTGTACATTGGTGTCCTCATTATGCCAAACTGGAGATGCAGCAGAGAGTCTGGGGAGAGATGCTGCTTCCTCCCTAAACTGCAGGGAGGGCCTCTCTTAAAGACACAGTAACACCAATGTCCAGTAAGTCAGCCCCAGCTGTGCTGTGAACAGATGCTGTGATTTTATGTACAGTAAAGGAAAGGTTAACCCAAAAATGAAAAGGATGTCATCCCTAGCCCCCATGTCATTCCAAACGCATACGACCGTGGAACACACAATGAGAAATTGTTCATAAATTTACTGAAATAGAAACTAAGGCTTTCATGCTTCAAAAAGGACACAAAAGCACCATGAAAGTGTTACAGAAGTGCTCCATATGACTCATACACTACATTCAGTCTTCGCATGGCATAACAGCTTTGGGTGAGAAAAAGACCAAAATGTGAGGGTGAGTAAAATGATGACAGAATTTTTATATTTAGTTGAACCATTTAAGCGTACTTAATATATAAGCCTAATATATATATATATATATATATATACAGTGAGGTCAATAAGTATTTGATCACCCTGTGATTCTCTTACTTGGAAATCATGGAGGGGTCTAGAATTTTCAGCATAGGTGCATTTCCACTGTGAGAGACAGAATCTAAAAAAATAAAATCCGGAAATCACATTGTATGATTTTTTAACAATTTATTTGTGAATTACTGTGTCAAATAAGTATTTGATCACTTGAGCCAAAAAAATTTAATATTTGGTACAGAAGCCTTTGTTAACAATTACAGAGGTCAAACGGTTCCTGTAGTTCTTCACCAGGTTTGCACACACTGCAGGAGGGATTTTGGCCCACTCC
>JAZGTJ010006703.1:0-24331 GCA_036877575.1 Botia almorhae | reverse complement strand
TTGTAACTACAAACATACTACAGCCTTTAGAACATGAAAAAACCCTTTTGGTGAATTATAGTAATTGTTTTCTAGGAATAATTACGTACAGTATGTACAGTAAGGAAGATATTCACAAAATTTCACCTGTAGTAAGTCAGTCTTGTAACTACAAACATACTACAGCCTTTAAAACATGAAAAACCCATTTTGGTAAATTATAGTTACATTTTCATAAACATATTTGTGTACTGTATGTACAGTAAGGGCGATGCTGTCAAAATGTCATCCGTTAAAAGTCAGTCTTGTTACTACAAATGTACTACAAGTTCTGGAACATGAAAAAACCCTTTTGGTAAATTACAGTAATTATGTTCTAATAGTAATTATGTACTGTATGTACAGTAAGGGGGTTATTGGCAAAATTTGACCTGTAGTAAGTTAGCCTTTTAACCTAAAACGTACTACACAGCCTTTAGAACATGAAAAAACTGGACTTCGTTTTGTATGGTGAGGTAAATTTGCAGACGGTCCCTAAATCAGCCTAGGCGAATATCAGGCCAATATCAAACCTAAAACTAACTTTACCTCGCTCTGTTTTAGAGGTTACTTTATTTTGACAATGCAGCAAAACGTTTCTCTTAGTGGTAAGCTAAAGCTCACAGGATAACTAGCAATCAGAATACATTGACATAGCAATTGACTTGTAGATAAAAACTTTTAGAAAAATAACTTGTGTCCCTTGTCCAGCTTCACTTTGGTTTGCTCTTTCACTAAGCGAACCACATATTTTTGGCCAAAGTTTGCCAAGAGGATGTCATCCTATTTGCCTGCGCCACTGTTTTGATAACCAAACCGGAAAAATCCATACGCTGCTTCGACGAGCACTTCCAGATATCATTTCCGCTGTGATAAAAGTCTATTAAACAGCTTTAGTAAATAGTGCCTCGTATAAAAAGCAAAATGAACTAAGTATGACGTGTGTTTACCGGTTGTATATAAATTGCGTTTAAAAAAGTCCACGTAATTTTATTTCCACGGTTTTGCTCATTCTGATGGTGAACTTGTAAATACTGATTTAAAAATGAGATTAAATAAATTAGATTAAATAGGAGTTTTCCCTCATTTTCTTTTCCCAATAACGAAGAACAAAAAGAACGGAGGAGTTCGGTTTTTAAACACAAAGCAATTAATTATATAATTATATATATATATATATATATATATATTTGCAGGAAAAACTAAGAAAGACAAATTGCTTAGTTTATAATTCTTAATCGGAACTGTAATGAACGGCAGATAAAACGACACGTCTGTTTGCTGCGGAAGCAAACAGACCATTTCTGGGTGAAGTGAATTTCTTGGGGCGGGGAAATGAGACAGAAGTGGGCTGGAAGTGTCCGAAAGAGAATTTAAAACTATCATTTTCTCGAGGAAAATATTTTTCTTCAGTCGCCGTTGTTGCAGAGAGCTGAGGAGTAACGGATTCAAATATGAGAGAACCAGTTTTGATGTTTATTTTCTGTTTGTTTGCGTTATTTTCCCCGCTTCACTGTAATCAGCAGGACCCGATCCCCGAGGGTAAGGCAATGATTTCGCTTATGGTCCCAGAAGTACGTTATGAGATAACACTGTACAAGATAATGCATTTTACATATGCAACGTTACACTGATTCACTACAAATCCATATATGCAATACGTAACGTTAACCAGGCGTTATGGACAGTCCCATACCGCTGACGTGGACCGATATCATTACACACCACTATGAAATCAGTTAGAGAGCACATTTCACAGTCTTAAATGATAGATAGCTACACAAATAATACAAACCACTGAAAAAGGTTTACTTAATGTAAATTAATTTGTAACAAAGCGAGCAACAAGCGCATGGTAAAAGTGCTACCCGTAAGTTTTTCCGAAGGCTACCGAGATTGATTTTGGATTTCAAGGAAGAGAAGTGGTGTACACATAATAAATAAAAAGTTTAAAAACCGCACAGGACTCTTGTAATACTCCAGCTGTGCATGTCCTGTGCGATCCTCACAGAAGAGGAAAGGGATGTGGGATACCCATTAGACAGTGTTCTCCCAGCACGTAGGCAGAGGACCAGCGCAGCTGTGAAGATGTTTAATTAACATTGGCTGCATCTACCTGAACTGTTTTTTCTTTTTCAAAGGAGACCTTCTAGTGCTGACTGTAGCCACACAGGAGACAGATGGATTCCGACGGTTCATGCGATCTGCACGACACTTAAATTACACTGTCAAGGTGCAGCACCTTTTTATACTAGTCTTTTAATGTTGTGATATTGTCATGTTTTATGTCTTTACTGGGTATATCCCCTGATGAAAATATTAAAATTCAGTCCAAAATCAAATGAAATTGACATAACTTGGTAATTGGTCATTAAACTGTATGAATTTCATTTTAAAACTAAAATTCTTATTCACTGTTGCCTCTTATTGTATTTGAAGTTGCTTCCTTATCCTCATTTGTAAGTCGCTTTGGATAAAAGCGTCAGCTAAATGTAAATGTAAAATATTCTCGTTGCTATAATTACTGTAATACTATAGGATTGGACTGCCTTTGTAATTACCAATATTTATTTATATTCTCATTAATGTGCCATACAGTAAAAATGTTTTTTTTAAAGATAAAAGCAATTAAATTTAGTTGAGTGCAACAAATGCTGCCATGATGTTAAGAATGCCATTCATTTCACTGGCGATGAGGAGGGGTAATATGACCCCAACATAAACATTCATAAACATTTCATTGTGTTAATACGATCTTACACAGTTCAACGTTTATGTGATTACCCACCTTTAAACAGCTTAATGTTTATAAGCTACAGAAATATATTGTACACTTCTTTTGGTGTTTTTAGTTTCTTGGTAGGGATGAAACATGGAATGGTGGTGATTACATGTCGCCTCCAGGTGGAGGACAAAAAGTGCGTCTGCTGAAGTTTGCTCTAGAGGACATAAAGGAAAACAACAAAGTCATCCTCTTTGTGGACAGGTAGGCTTCATTGTTCCAGTAAATGTAATACACCGGTATTTCTAAATTTGTTTGTCGGAATGTCAAGAGTTTTATTCATTATTTATGTTTTGGTTTTCCACAGCTATGATGTCATCTTTTCTTCTGGTCCAAAAGAGCTGCTAAAAAAGTTTCAGCAGACCGGACACAAAGTTGTGTTCTCTGCTGAAACTCTTATCTGGCCAGACCGCCACCTGGAAGACAAACATCCTCACGTCAAGGAAGGGAAAAGGTTTCTTGGAGCAGGAGGTTGGATAACTTGAATTAGCTTACATTCTTTTTCACATTATGTACTTCTCAAAGCACTTGGCAAATATTAATTTTGGACCTTGCTTACATTAAACAAAAATTGTTTACAGTAAAAAATAAAAAGTTAACAAAATCTATGAAAAATAATCCTTAAACAATCTTTTGTATGTCCTGTTTTAAATAATAGGCGAACAGCTGGAAAACATTAGGATATGTCTGTCTATGTGCTCTGTCTTTATACTTATCTAACAATGAGTCCTGTGTCCATTTGTTTCATGTGTTTTATTTAAACACTGGCTGTTTTATTTTAGGCTTCATTGGCTATGCACCCAACCTTAGAGAGATGCTTTCTGAGTGGTCAGGAAAAGATAATGACAGTGACCAACTCTTTTACACCAAGATATATATCAACCCAGACAAAAGGGCAAGTATCTGCATAGTCTGCATTGTTCTTTTTTCAGAGATACCAATTATGTAGTTTTATAGACCTTTATTGTCCTGTTTTTATGATAAATGAAATGTATCTGCTGCGTTTTGACATTTTCTTCCTCGCCGTTGCCTGTTTAGAAATCTATAAATATAACTCTGGACAACAAGTGCAGATTGTTTCAAAATCTTCATGGAGCTCTTGGTAAGTGTATAGTTTTGTTGCATTGTCTTTAGGAGGCCAGCTTATACTAGCGTCAGCTCTTTACATTAGGAGAACATCCTGTTTTATGTTCTGTAAAATGCAGAGTCAGTACAGTTCTTGCTCTGTGTTCTTATACCTGCTGGGAAACTTTTTTTTAATGAGGATTTTTCTTTTTAATGAGGAATGCTTTGCTGAGGTTCAGAATGCTTATTGATTGCATATGGACTGAAACTCAGGTAAAAAAGGTTCCTGATTTGTTGGCAGCAGTAGATTTGATGTTTAGCCAGATTGTGGGGGAGAATAAGTTTCATGTAATGGTATGTGAAGCTGGAATGTTAGAGCTAACTGTTAGATGTGCTTATGCACACATACACAATCTCAGCAGGATGTTATAGTCCAGGTGTACAGCACTGTAGCTATAGTTTCTTAAAAGAAAACAATTTAGTCAAATGAAAGAGCATTACAGCCCAATTAATATTTATTTCTGCTGTCATTTAAAGATTGATTGATAGTAGGGGTTGTAAACTACTAATTTAATAGAAGTTCTCATGGTATAGTTCTAGCCTATTTACTTAAGATACTGTACCCACATTTTAACCTAGATTAGTATACAACAGGTCTAAACACGATCCTTATAGATGTTTGTGGTCCCAAACATATAAAACAAAACTTTGTTTAATTGAATGTCGTTAAAGACAATTTGTAAAAATATTGAAGAGCTTTTGGTTTCATAACTTGTCTGTGTATTTATATGTATGTTTATATGTGTATTTAAAATGTGTTTGTCAATGTCTTGACAAACTGGTTGTAACAAAAATGTTGAATCATGTTGAATTTCTAACACATTCTTTACAATGTCATTAAAAGACAAAATATAGACTTTGTAAGTCTAGAAACTGGAAAACCTTATTTTTTGTGCCACAAAGCCCTTATGAATCTACGAAAAAAATAATTTTCCAGTACCTCAACATTTTAGGTTTTTAAAGCTTTTGTTCTGCTTCTAGATCAGAAGTATCCATTACACTTACTGTTACGGTTAGGTGTTTGTGAGATTGGGATAACTAGGATTCAGAAGCGGAATGCGGAACACATAAAAGATATTTAATGACGTGAAAAACATACAAACACTAACTGTTTAAATCAAAGCAAGTGCAACAACAAACGCACAATAGCGTAGTTCAGTCGGGAGGGTCCACAGGAATACATCGAACAATAAACCAAAAGCATTTACAAAAATCCACAATAACTGAAAAACTAGACAGGACCAAGGAGAACTTAAATATCAAGACTAATCAGGGTGAAACAGGTGATGGTGATTAACAAACAGGAAGTGAACAAAACAGGAAAAATCAGAACTAAACTGGGAACTTCAAAATAAGAGTCCGGGCATCGTAACAGATACACTCATTTACACACTACACGTTTGTGGAGGAAATTGTATTCTAAGAGAACATTTTCTCAGCCTCTCCCTATTGGCCATTGTATATATTTATTTAATATATATATATATATATATATTTAACTTTAAACTACATAATATTTTTAACTAAAAGAGCACTGTGTTAGGATCTCAAAGGTTGTGAGTTTGTACAGTTTGTTAAATGCACTTTCAGTTTTTTTAAATAAAAGCGTCTATTAAATGTGTACAAAATTGAATAATACTTTAATGATTCTGTAAGAATAACTGCAGAACTGAAAAATGTACACAATATTAATATTTTTTTTCAAATTGCATGATTAGATGAGGTGGTGCTGAAGTTTGAAGATGGACATGTGCGAGCCAGAAATGTTTTTTATGACACACTTCCTGTTATAATCCATGGCAACGGACCCACCAAAGTATAGTGATTTACCATCAAAATTTAAAAACATGTATTTTTAAAGCAGTTTTTAAGTGTCAAGATTATGTGCTGTTTCTTTCAGCTACAGATAAACTATCTAGGAAACTATATTCCAAATGTGTGGACTTTTGAGACTGGATGCACATTTTGTAAAGAGGACCTGCGGCCTCTTTCTGGACTCCAGGTGTGCCTTTACTTACTCAAACTTTTTGTTTACTTTTTAAAAACCATTTATTTTAGATTTAACAAATAAAGCACCTGACAGGCATCGTACCTCACATGATATTTTTACATTGTAAAAAACTTTGTAAAAAAATTTACAAGTGTAATGTTTATGCATTAAGTCTCCAACATTTAATATGATATTAATATATATTATTTAATACCCTATTACATTAGGTTACACTAATAAAAGTCATTCTAAGGAAAAGAAGCAGAAAATGCTCTTTAATGGCAGTGTTTTACTTGCTAAAATCAAATAAAAAAATATATGAAAATATTAATGATGAAGAATGAAAGTTGTGTCCCAAATTTTATCTGCTAGTTTACCTTCACCTTGTAACAGACTTTAGATTGGTCATATTAAATAATATTTTTCATGTTAATTTAATGTACCACACTGTAAACATTCTCATACTATCATAACAACAGATAAGCTTATACATTTCAGTGAAATCAAGCTTTAGTTGAGTAATTACTCAATTATAAAGAGGTCTTTGGTAAATGTGACTTTGTCTGCAGGAGAGTAACTACCCGGTGGTCGTGATTGGGGTCTTCATTCAACAGCCCACCCCCTTCGTCAATGTGTTTTTTGACCGCTTACTCAATCTCGAATACCCCAAAAACCGGCTTAGATTATTCATTTATAATCAGGTAAGATATTATGTTAATCCTATTTATCTCTTCTATTTGGCTCTTATTATTAAAGCTTTGACTCTTACCATTTATATACAATTGTGACACTATTGAAATCTCTTTTTATTTACATATTATAATAGTAATCTAATCCAGAGCAGGTGGGTAGGTGACCTATAGGTGACAGAGTAGGTGACATGAATGCATCTGCCAAGTAAATGTTGTAAGATGATAAACTTTGTTATGTGGTATCTCTGGTTTTAGTCTACTACAAAAAGTAAATGCATAACAGTTTCACAACATCCCATTCAAATTTAGCAAATATTCCAAAGGTAATATCATAAAAGATATGTAATAAACTATAGACTTATATAAGACAGATATATTGTTGTAAACAGTAATGCATAAATTTTTCAGCATCAAATAAAAAGTAATAAACGAAATGGAACAATCATTTTTAGTTATTGTTTTCCTTAGGATTAATATTATAATATTTTTCTCAAGGTTTTCAGGCCTTTGAGTCCCTTAACATGCCTAAAAAGTCCAGAAATTTGGCACGCTGGGCAAAGGCTGATATATGGGGGTGGTAGGGGCTTCGGTAGCGCCCCCTGGTATGGGGCACAAAGAGATGGTGCATATATCATACATACATGCATGCACAGTTGCAAAACTTGGTACATGTATTGGTCATGTTGACTTGAACAACATGACACCCTGACACCCCATAGCTCCACCCAACAGGACATCGGTCATTTTGGATTTTCTGAAAAGCGCATATGCCGTGAACTTTTAAATACTCCTCTTAGCAATTTCATATGATTGAGACCAAACTTGGAGACAACAGTGCCAAGACATTGAAGATTCAATATTGTGAAGGATTTTTAGATATTTTGAATGGTGTTGCCATGGTAAGGCAATCAATTTATGTCAATAAAAGGAACAGGAAGTGTCTCATATCTTCTGCATGCATTGAGTGAGCTACATAAAACTTGGAAAGTATGTTTGATGTTGTGAGCTGATCACAGTGATGTGGCTATTGTGAGTCACAGTTATAGTGGCACTAACTGGCAGCAGAAAGTGTGTCACTTAGTCTGTTTAAATAGTCCTCAATTATTTCCGTTGTTAAAAGCATGTGACAACTATGCATCATTTTCTGAGAAGCACCAGGTGACACCAGGCTTGGGCCTATCATCACTGCTTGCAGCTATATTTACTTATTTATTTTGCAGGAATCACACCATGATCAACAAATTCAAACATTTTTAGAGTATCACGAGTCAGAATACCAGGGTGCGAAGCTGATTGGACCAGAGGATGGTATAGATCATGTGACCTCACGTAACATGGGTTTGTAAGTGTGCTGTTTACATTTACATTTAGTAATATAGCTGACACATTTATCCAAAGCAACTTACAAATGAGGACAAGGAAGCAATTTCAACAATAAGACGCAACAATAATTAAGTGCTATAGACAGGTCTCAGGTATTTAAACACAGTATAAGAAGGCAACAAAAGGCGATTTGTTGATTTGTCAAGGTGTTTAAATGCATTAATTATTTATTTTCACACAAATTAAACACTGACTAAATAATGTGCTAGAGATTTTATTATTTGTTGGCACACAAACACTGTGTGAACCTGTTAACAGTTGTTTATCATCAAGCTGTTTAACATAACTATGCCAGAGAACTTCTAGTTTGAATATTCCATTAATTTTTTTCTGTGTTTTTGTTTTAGTGATATGTGTCGCGATGACATTGACTGTGAATACTTCTTCGCCATAGATGTGGATGTGGTTTTGAAGAATGAAGACACACTTAAAATTCTAATTGAGCTCAATAAGTAAATAACTATTTAAGAGTAAATAATGTATGGTAGGTACTTGACAGAGGAAAGATTTCTGTAGTTTTTGATGCTGTAAATTGTCCTCTTGGAGTGGGACTACTTTTCCAGGTGGATAAACTTCTGGTTATTAAGAGGAGTTTTTAAACCCCCCAAAAAATGAGAGGATCACATGTGAGTCAAATCTACATGCCAATACTTCATTATTCATTATCATTATTTTTATAAACCCTACAGGCCAATGATTGCTCCAATGATAACCAAACCTGGGCGATTGTGGACAAACTTCTGGGGTGCGCTCAGTGCAGACGGATACTATGCCAGATCAGAGGATTACGTGGATATAGTTCAGGGACGCCGATTGTAAGTAGATGTCATAGAGAAGCCATAGATTAACAAAGAGAACATATTAAGATATTGTTGGAAGGTCTAGTATGTATTAGGGCTGTTACATGATTACATGATTAAAAAATTATTTATCATTAAGTTGCATATATCAATGTTAGCCATGTACTGGACACTTGCAGACATGGTAAATAAGACAATATCTAATCCCCTGCATGAATGTGCTGATTGTTTAGACTTTTTAGACGTACATTTTAAATTGTTCTTTTATCGTTCTGTGCAAGATATCTGTTTTTAATCTCATGTAGTTAGTGTTCAATATTTGGTCATTTATTTCTATACCATCTTAAGCACTTACTTCTGCAAGCTGATCCATTATGTCACTCTATACCAGAGCCTTCAGATAACATAACATTCCCCTCTAATTCATTTGCAGGTAATAGCAGTGTGTTGTAACTTCAGTTCCCTTTCAGTCAGTCATGTTCGACGTTACATCAATGAACTGACATATGGGGTCTCGCTTCAGAGCCCTATCACCTAAAATAGAATAAAACAATTGGCAATGAACTTTGACCCGAAAGGAAAGAGCCAATTAGCTTTGGGCAAAGAAGTTGCGGGCCAAGTCACGCCTACCCGGAAGCGGGTATATTAAGCCGGCGGCAGTTCGCTACAGAGATGGTTAGTGCTCTGGGAGACCTTGGGGTCACTGTGGAGACTCCCCATCGGGTTACTCCCTGCGGACCTCCCAGTTCTCTACAGCATTGGGACTAGAGCTGTCAAGTGGTGGCGGTGCTAAAGACTGGATAAGGACTGGATGTTGATCACTGCATTGGAGAGTGAGCTGCTCTTCTCTGAGGATGAGGCAGAATTTTCCCCTTCAGGCCGGGTCGTTCTTTCGGACTCAGAGTTGACAGCCATGCTTGCCTGGGCAGCTGCAGCTGCTGGACTGGAGCCCTCTGCCCAGGCCAGAGTGTGCTCGGCTGGAGGATTGGTTCCTGGGGCTGCACGGGAACCCCCTTCCTGCCTGGGTGCCTTTTTTACTGAAAGTGCATGAGGAGCTTGGAGCTCCACTCTCACTACCCTTGATGGAGGGGCCGCTGAGGGATATGTAGAGATTCCTCCAGTGGAGTGTGCAATTGTGGTGCCCCAGTGCCCACAAAGTGCTGCCACCTGAAGGAGTTGCTGGTGTCTCCCCGTCCAAGCCTGTAAGCCTTTGGCAGCTTGCTCATGCGTTCGCCCCAATTGTTGGATCACAGTGATTGACCTGAAGGATGCGTACTTCCACGAGTCGAGTCTGCCTCAACACAGGCCATCCTTTTGGTTTGAGTTCAAGAGTCGGGCGTACCAGTATAAGGTCCACCCCTTCGGGCTATCCTGTGGCATGCATCAACCACCAAGGCAGTCTACGCTCACGTCGCATGTCTCAACTTGCCCGCCATCTCCACCTTTGGAACCAGCGCCTACTGGTCGCTTTGTGCCACATACATTCCGGGCGAGTTCAACTGTGCGGCCAGCACGCTCTCACAGCAGCTGTAAATCCCAGGAGAGTGAATACTCCATACCCAGGCAGTCCAGCTGATCTAAGGTCGATTCAGGGAGGTGCAGGTGGACCTGTTTGCCTCTCACAAATCCTCCCACTGCCCGCTGTTTTATTCTCTGTCCGAGCCCCCCCTCGGGACGGATGCGTTGGCACACAGCTGGCCCCGGGGACAGCGCAAATACATGTTTCCCCCAGTGAGCCTCCTTGCACAAACCCTGAGCAAGGTCAGGGAGGACGAGGAGCAGGTCTTGCTGGTTGTGCCATACTGGCTCACCCGGACCTGGTTTTTGGACCTGATGCTTTTTGCAACAATTCCTCCCTGGCAGATTCCCCTGGGGAAGGACCTTCTTTCTCAGGGACGGGGCACTATCTGGCACTGTGCCTGGTTTTTGGAACCTCCATGTATGGTTCTTGGATTGGACGCGTAGACTCTCGGGTGTGGTGGCCAGTATTACTCAGGCAAGGGCTCCTTCCACCAGGCGGACAATGGAGGTTCCCCCCCCCAAAGGGCCACCCTTCTTTCCCTCTTGGGATCTTTCCGTAGTCCTCTCTGGGTTACGGTGAGCCCTTTTCGAGCTGCTTGAGTCAGTTGAGCCGAAGGGTCTTTCTCTTAGGACAGCGCTTCTGACCGCGCTCTCCTCTATCAAGAGTGTTGGGGACCTGCAGGCATTGTCAGTCAGCGACTTGTGCCTAGAGTTTGGGCCTGCCCACTCTCACGTTATCTTGAGACCCAGGTCTGGTTTCGTGCCCAGGGTTCCCACCATGCCTTCAAGGGCAGGTGGTAAACCTGCAAGCGCTGCCCATGGAGGAGGTAGACCCAGCCATTTAAGTCCCGTTAACATCCTTATATGCGCATTTATATGCTCATTTATATGGACCATACTCAGAGCTTCAGAAGCTCTGATTAGTTCTTTGTCTGCCCGGAGCTCGGCAGATGGGAAAGGCCATCTCCAATAGAGGTTGGCCCACTGGATAGTGACTGCCATAACTTGGTGTACTTCCAAGGTGTGCTGTGCCCCCTCAGCACTATGGTTTACTCGACTAGGAGTGTTGCCTCCTCTTGGGCGTGGATGCACAGCACCCCTTTAGCAGACATTTGCAGAGCAGTGGGCTGGATGACACCTACCACCCTTGCGAGGCTTTACAATCTGAGGGTGGAGCCCATCCTCCTGTGTGTTGGAGCCCACTAGGCAGTGGGTGGGAGGATGTGTTGTGTTTTCGCTTGCATTGCCTCCCCCCTCTAATAGGGGGAAGTAGGCGTTCGTACTCCTTCGCAGCAGTTTCCCAATGGTGAACCCTACGTTGTGATTCCTCCATGTTCATTGGCACGTTTTTTTCTATTTAAAAGTGATAGGGCTCTCAACAACATTTTACAGCCATATTGTTCTGTGTATGTAAAAGTTTAAATGTCTCACAGTTCAAACCAAACCTGAATACTTTGAAAGGATTAGCCAGTTAGCATTTTTATTGCCACCTCTCTTTGAAACATAAAAGTGCAGGCTTTACATATTTTGTTTTTTCAAGTCAAACTGACATTTCCTTTAAAATCTGACATGACAACTTGTCATTATAAATCACTATTAGTGGTGCTTGCAAAGCAAATCACTATTACTCTGTTGCACACTTCCTTTTTCGGACAAAACTTCAGTACGTAACTGCTCGTTTCCGCTTGGTTTGTCGTGACCCATGAATAAGGGGTCAAATCGACCGGCTTATTGATGTGTTTGATGTTTAAGGGTGTACGAAAATGTGGGCAAAAAACTCCATAGACTTAACATTGGGCTAAATTTTGTGACGTTATAGCTTCGCTTTTGGAATGTCATAGAGACTTGGGGGTGGGCTCATTTCGCTCAGCTTAGCAAACAGCAACACATGATAACATTACAACCATAATCATACCCATGCCCTGGAAACCAGTTACAGTACCCTAGCAACCACCCCATTGACTCCCATTTAAGAAAGCGAGAGGCATCAGAACATGTAGAGACAAGTGGGTGCCCTCTTTTTACTCAGACTTGTAAGTAGTCTTTAATTATTACCATGGAAACTGTTTAGCCATGCCCTAGAAACCAACATGAACTAGCTATATCTCAGCAACAGAACATCATAGAGACATATGAGTTGGCTCTTTTGATTCACACACATCCATCTATTGGTTTTAACCTGTTAATTGTCTAGCTACACCCTAGCAATCATTTACTGTATTCTAGCAACCATGTAATAAAATGAATAAGCTATATCTCAGAATTAGAACATTGTAGAGACGTGGGCTTATATGACTCGGCTGTCAGTGGGCTTTAGGTATTGCTCTGGCAACTCCCTGATCACACCCTAAAAACCATTTATAATACCCTAGCAATAACATCATATAACAGCATAACATCATGAATAAGCCTTATTTTAGTATATCTAAGTCATGCTAATATCATATTATTCCATGCTAGTATCATGGTAACATCAAAAGTCACGCAAAGCATGTTCCATCATGCTGTCATGTTAGCATTCCTGTTTATGTTCATGTTAGGTCATGTTCATGTTAGCTTTCCTGTAGCTCAGTGGTTAGAGCATGGCGTTAACAATGCCAAGGTCATGGGTTCAATCCCAGGGATTGCACATACTCAATGTATAGTGATCAATGTGTAATATAATGCAATGTAAGTCGCTTTGGATAAAAGCGTCTGCCAAATGCCTAAATGTAAATGTAGCATCATGTGCAATCATGTTAGCATCATGTTAATACATGTTAGCATCGTTTAAGTATTCCAGAATTTTGCCACTGCAAGCACCACTTACATTTTCCTCAAAAAATTGACCTATCTAGTAATAAACTTATTGTTGCAAATCAGGGTAAGATAAGGAGACAATTTTGAACGCTGATCTGTCATGTGCTCAATAACAGTTTTTTGTTTATTTTTAATCAACAAAAGTGACAGATTGCAGTTTTAAAGAAATACTCTTCAGCTTCAGAGCTACATGTTTGGGCAAATATGCATTAATAGGTTAATATAATTAATATTACAAATAACGACTTTTGGAAAAGTATTTTGTATTATGAAAAAAGATTAAAATGCAGTGGTAGTTTCTGAAAGTGAATATTGGAAAATATTTTAAACAATAAACAAATTTAAAACAACTGTAAATTTAGTATTTGAAAGTAAATGAAAGTATTTTAATGTATTATTACGAAGTAAATTGATACATTTAATACTTGGTTTATTTAATTATCTATTCAATTTGCTTTTGAAGTTCATAAAAAACAGGGTAAATGACAAATAAATGATAATTTTCTGGAACTTCCTTAGGGGTTTGTGGAACGTTCCATATGTGTCTTACATTTTTCTGGTGAAAGCAGATACATTAAGGACTGACCTTAAATCTCCTGATCTGTTTGAGTCTGCAACAAATGATCCAGATATGGCCTTCTGCGCCAACGTCCGAAATAAGGTCAGAGAAACTTAACAGTAACAGATAGACAAATAATAACTGATCTACTATTAACTTTAAAGTGGCTATTGCATCAACTACCATTTACTCTGCAGCATTATGACTCATGTTTTTCTCAATTTGAATTGCTTTCTGGCTTTCTTTTAAGGGTGTCTTTATGTTTGTCACAAATGAACATATTTTCGGTCGAGTTTTATCTACAGAAAATTACCAGACAAACCACTTGCACAGTGATCTCTGGCAGATCTTTGAAAATCCTGTGGTAAGATAAAAACTTCAAATATTTCACAGACAATTTTCATTTAAATATTTTACAAGACACTCTAAATGTGTTCTGTTTCTGTAAAATGTTAGCTAACTGTTTGCTATTGTTTTTTCTTGAACAGGACTGGGAGGAGAGTTACATTCATGAGAATTATTCAAAGGTTTTAAGAGATAATCTTTTAGAAACAGTGAGTATTTACCCAAAAACAAAACTGATACACAGCATTTTCTAAATACTTCTATAAGGTTATGCTAAAAACAATTGTCTTGTCTTAAAAAAACTTATTTTTTACTCAATGGAAGAAGAAAGTGTGTCTTCACACTCAATGAAAGAAGAAAGTGAGTTTTAAAAAATACTCTTAAATTTAACCAAGTCGCTTCAAATTGGTCAGAAAAGAGATATTGAAGATGCTAAATTGTGAACGGATTCTTAATTTCTTGCCATAGGGAGGCAATCAATTTAAGGCAATAAATGGAACAGGAAGTGTCTCATATCTTCTGTATGCATTGAGTGCACACAAAGAACCCAGTCGCAGACAGCGATTCACACAGAAACAACTTTTATTTAAACAAACAGCAAAACCCCCACAAGGGGGCGAACAGGGAACAAAGGCAAAAATGTAAGATCAATATAGAATATAAATAAACGATAATGACTTAACGGGGACAAATAAACATGTGAATTGACTTAAGGCACAATTAAAAAAAACACTGCAAAACCAATAACATTACAAAGCATCAAAATAAACAAAGGCAGACTTAAACTTTAACATTCAATGAACAGAAACAACGTGATGCGTTTAAACTACACAGAACGTGGGTCATAACAACAATGATGAATCAGAAACAATAAGCACGAGTTACAAGGACAAGATCAAAACCCACAAGGAGCAAGAACTACACCGAATAAAGTCAAAACCACAGATGCCGAACCAGCACGAGACAGCAGATACGAGGGCATAAAATAGGACAGCGAGCAATGACACACAGGTATGCCTAATCAAACAATCAAACAAACAAGGGGGCGGGGTCAAGACCTGAGAGCACATGGCAGATGTAAACAAAGCCAAAGCCATGTGCGTCCACATAGAACAAACACCCACGAGTCTAGACTCCGACTCCCGAAACCAAGACCACCAACCAGACAAAACTAGACAAGGCAGAACGGACAGACAGGACGGGACAGACAGACAAGACGGGACAGGTAAACTAAAAACCACAAGGGCGCGCAGACAAAAGGACAAGACCAGACAGGAATAAAACATGAGACAGGGCAGGCAGAACATTGAACAAGACAGGCATAATGTTCAACAAAACTGGTAACAATATAGGCAAAATCAAAGACAGTAAATACACTGGATCCGACAGGCGCAGCCGCTGGAACAGACACTGGTGAGGCAGGCGGCGCCGCCGGAACAGACACTGCTGAGGTGGGTGCCACCGCCAGAACAGACAGGCAGGCCCTCAGGGTGGCGAATTCCCCCGTCATAGCCACCCAGTTTGAAATTGGGTCGGAAGCCACTGCTGCCTGGACGGGCTCACCCAGGACTGAAGTGGGAGACGCCACCTCCTGCACAGAGGTACGAGACGTGGGAGCGGAAGATGCCCGGAAGACAGCCCAGGACTCAAGCAGACCTCTGAGGAGACGGGTGGAGAACCCCCAGGGGAATTCCCCAACCATGGCTGCTGGTGAAGAATCCCCACAATCAAAGTCGAACCAACCAGTTCCTCTCCAGAAAGGGAGGAAGATGGTTGAGGCCCGCCAGAAAATAGCTCTTGACCAGAGTTTCCGGTAACCAGGACATATTCATAGAGGGTCCGGCCTGCTGGGGAGGAGCGGGCAGCCTGCTGGCACGCGAGTCGACGACCGCAGCACGCCACCACTTCGGGGAACCGACCATGACAAACAGAACAACGACAAACAGAAACAACAACCAAAAAAAGTAGTAGTCATCAGTAGTGGCTGGTTCGTACTGTCATGGGGCGCACGGAGAAGAACCTTGTCGCAGACAGCGATTCACACACAAACAACTTTTATTTAAATAAACAGAAAGCAAAACCCCCACAAGGGGGCGAATGGGGAACAAGGGTCAGAACAACAATGAAAAATCTGAAACAATGAGCATGAGTGACAAAGACAAGATCAAAACTCACGAGGAGTAAGAATGACACCGAACAAGGTCAAAACCACAGATGATAAACCAACACGGGACAGCAGACATGAGGGCGTTGAATTGGACAGCGAGCAATGACACACAGGTGCGCGTAATCAAACTGAAACGAGGAAACAAGGGGACCGGGTCAAGACGCAAGACCGAAGAGCACATGGCAGATGTAAACAAAGCCGAAGCCGTGTGCCTCCACATAGAACAAACACCCAGAGCACGAGTCTAGACTGCGACTCCCGAAACCAAGACGAGACGAGTCAAAATCTAGCCTCACACATTCTGACATAGAACACAGGGGATGCCTGACATTGACTGTTTTAAATTAAACCTGAGAAATGTTTGGTGTTGGTGTTAGTGAGGCTGATAACAATAATGTGGCTATTGTGAGTCGCAGTCATAGTGCCACCTACTGGCAGCCATTAAATTAACTGCAAAAGACTGCCATGCATTTTTGTCTGAGACATACCAGGTACCGTTCCAACTAGACTTTTAAATTTGTTAATGTTACTATTGCTTGCCTAGGAATAAAATATGTTCAACATTTCTTAGAGCATTATTAAGCTGCTGCCATGGCATTACGTTTACAACCCATCATTACAGCCATTACAGCTCATCTCCAGCTCTCTGTAGTATTATGATCCTAAAAATACCTCAGGTACCTCTTTTGAGGGATTTTTTTCTTTTATCTTCTGAAAACTGTAATTATATAGCAAAGTTGTATACACTTTTGATTTTCCTTTGTAGCCATGCCCAGATGTGTACTGGTTCCCAGTTCTCAGTGAAGTGGGCTGCAATCATCTTGTTGAAGAGATGGAACATTTTGGCAAGTGGTCAGGAGGTGGAAATACGGTGTGATTTTTTTTTTTTTTTTTTTCCAATGCAGAATTTATTGTTCCACCTTTGTCATAATGTTCTGATGTTCTGTCTTTAGTTTTCAAAGCAAACATTTTTTATGCATATAGGATCCTAGGATTCAAGGTGGATATGAAAATGTCCCGACAATTGACATTCACATGAATCAGGTGGGGTTTGAGAAAGAATGGCGAAAGTTCCTAGTGGATTATGTCGCACCAGTCACAGAGAAAATGTTTCCTGGGTATCACACAACGGTAAGTCTTGCTTTGTCCTTTTTTTTATTTAAAAGCACTTTTTCTATTTTTCTTAAATATTATAATATTTACTCCTTATCTCTAAATGTTTGTTGTAAATAGTTATGCAAAAACTATAGTCTCATTGGTAGCTGGACGCATTTTTAAAATACCAAACCAAAATATTTGAAACACACACAAAAGAATATTGATAGCATGGTCTTTTTTTATGTATAAGTCTTTTGCACTTTTTGTCTAGTTCTGTGGAAGCAAATTATGTGTGAGTTTACTTAAAGGAGTCATGATGTTTTTTTATTTTGTTTTGTTCCTGAGGTGTAAATACAATATTACTGTAGTTTTTTGACAGAAAAAGACAAAAAGTTATTTATTCCCTTTCTTTATGCTGGCTTTAGTCCTGTGATTAAGAAAGGTCAGATTTGAGTATTTCCCTTTATGAACCTTTGGGTGTAATCATCAATTTACGACAATCATCAGCTAACGTCATAGCCAATTAAGAGTACATGCAGAAATAGCACTTGCATTTGACTGCATTTGAGATGCCAGCATTTGACTGGCATCTCACTGCTTATTATAATTATATTGTGCGTGTAACAAGACCTTTGGATCCACTCTGTCCTCCAAAGTATTCACTTTAGCTTGTTGCGCAACGTCCTTGTGGATCCAAAACAAAGAGGATGTTGCCGTAACGTTCACATTGTACTGGAGAACAAATATGCTTTTATTATTGATAAGGAGGACATTTTAAGCTATGAAACTTGCATGATGTATTAATTATACCAAGACTTCTTTTATGTCAAAAGATAAAGGGACATTTGTAATAATTTGTCTTGTCAGGACCCCTTTAAAATTGTATTTAGGCAGATTATTTGCTGTCATACATTACTTTAAAATACAGTGTAAGAAATTACAGACTGTCTCTAAACAGATTCCACTTCAAGATAGATATTTGGAAACTTCCGGAATCAACTTACATGGGGGACATGTGATAGTAATTCACATCATAAGGACATTTGGTCAGACAGCATTTGGCATATCACCCATAACAACAGCCACTACATGAGAACGAAAAGTGATCACTTCTACTGCAACCCTTAATTAACATTTGAAGGAAAGATTTCATTTGTATTATATGTAAAAAATCGGATTGAAGAACAGTATAAATTATCTATGCTGATATTGTTTTATGTTCATTCTGACTCCGCTAAACCCTGAGCGCTTCATGTACTTTGTCACTGCAATGCTTGTTGAGATCTCTGACGTCCTCATCATTTTTTCTTACAACAGTAACATACGCATTTCAAATGACCGGCTCATTTAGATTAATCTAAATCAGATAAATAGGGAAAGCAGGAAAAATGGGTGACACACTGCATACTGCTTGACGTCTGTGTGTCTGTGTGTGTGTTTTTTATGTGTACCACAGGCTCATTTTGATCTGGCATTTGTAGTGAGGTATAAACCTGATGAGCAGCCTGCTTTAAAACCTCATCATGACGCTTCCACTTTCACTATCAATATAGCGCTCAATCAAGTGGGGGTTGACTTTCAGGTGAGTTCATGTCTATTATACTTGTCAACATGTCCATTATACTGGACCATGCTATAGTCAATAATGATGATGAAAATTTTATGAAGCATGGACAATGAGCCTTAAGTATAAAGAAAACTTATATATTAAACTTAATATAACTTAAAGTTAGTAATAAACTTAAAGTTATATTAACTACACTTTGAAATTAAGGTTCTTTGTCAGGCTCTATGGTTCCATGAAAAACCTTTAACATCCACAGAACCTTTCTGTTGCCGAAAGGTTTCTTTGTAGCATGAAAAGGTTCTACAGTCTATGAAAAGGTAAGAAAGAATAGTTCAATAAAACAATTTTTAATTATTGACCCATAGGTGGCCCTGCTACAAAATATTTATGAGACCGTAAAGATGACAATGACACCTGCAAAGTTGGTTGACATGGTATATAAGAGCAATCGAACAATCAGAACAATTCTTCAGAACAGTCAGGTTTTCAATATATTTCAAAATGGTGGACAGGAAGTAGCTTTGACAAGGACAAATTTGGTATTATAAAACCTGGCATGAGTCAAAGAATCTAAAGAAAGGAGTTGCGTTTTATATTATTTTATTTTACATATTATTTTAGTTGTGTTTAGTCAAGCATTTTCATCAATTTTGTAATTTTTTGTGAACAGTAGGTGACGCCTGCCCCAAACTTTGCAGGTCACCTCAGACTATGGTGATGATGAACCATACCAAGTTTTGCAACAGTACACAATAGCATCTGTTGAATACTGCATTTTATGAGATATTCAAAATGGTTGATGCCCAAAATGGCCAACCATGGAACATGAGATATCTGTTGACCCGGCATGCATAAAAGGCATTCATCTAAAGACACCACTGTAATGTTTTTGGACCAAAGTTTTCAAAAGTTATACTGAAAAATATCATTTTTTAACAATTTTCATATCTCTGAACCAATGAATGGTGCTGTGACTAAACTGTGCATGGACTCTCAGGTCATGCCTGTGATGACACATACCAAGTTTCGTGTCGATACACCAAAGCATGGCAAAGATACAGCCTTATATCCAATTTTACATGCTTGCTGTAAAAGCATGACCCCTAAATATACCACTTGTAGGTTAAAATAAAGGTTAACACTAGGGTGTTTGTTTGCGCAAACTGACCAGTCAGACACAGCAACATTGCTTTAACCAATGACGTGAGACAGTCTGTGTGACAGAGCCCTGGCAGATATTAAAATTTTCTGAAAATCTGTTTGAAAATAATGTGCGTAACACTAAAACCCTATTGTAATAGTTAGAATTTTTATTATTATTATTATTATTAGAGGTTCGAGTGCGTAACACTGAAACCCTATTGTAATTGTTAGAATTTTTATTATTATTATTATTATTAGAGGTTCGAGTGCGTAGCACTAAAACCCTATTGTAATTGTTAGGATTTTTATTATTATTATTATTATTCCCTAAAACTGAATGGGCAGCCCAAACCATAAGGCCTAGAGAGCTGAAACTTGGTCAGATGGTAGTAATCTGGCTCGCTACTCAGACACAAAGAACTGGCCCAATCGGCCTAGAGGGGGTGCTACAGCGTAAACACTAACATTTTTTACATTTTTGGCCGTAGCTCGTACACAGTTTGTCATAGACTCAAAAACTTTACATCGCTGCATTCCTTGGGTCAGCACGAAAAGCTACGTATCCAAAACCGACTTTTGCAAACTAGTCCTAGGTTGTTTGCCCGATTGGAACCAAACCAGTGCAGAAATATTCTCTGGACACTGAATATCAATAATTATCAAAAAAAAGTTGAAATTTCGACTTACGGTCGGATAGGAACGCTAAAACGTTCTATGCCAATGTTAGCCAATTGCTACATTTAGCTATAACTCTTGAACGGAATGAGATATCTTTACCAAACTCGGTACACATGTGTATAAGCTAAATCTTTGGTCAAATTAAAAATTGCACAGCTCTGCCACACTGTGCCGCTTTTTTGACAGAAAAAAACTATAAATGGTTATAAATACGCAACCGTTGGTCCGATCACCTTGAAATTTGGTATGCAGTCTCTTGGTCCAAAGTGGCACAATGTCTATGAGGACACTGGCGTATCTTAAAAAACATGGCCGCCATCCGCCAATGAAGTTTGAGCACCTATTAGAAAAGGTTAATGGAGGCCGATTGGAACAAAACTCAGTGGCCATGTTCGACTTATGGCCCTAAAGGTCTGTAAGAATTTTGAAAGAAATTGACCACTAGTTGTTTTATGGCTCTGTAATCATGTGGTGTTTCACACATCCACACAATCTGCATATCACTTGATAGACCTCCTCATGCTGAACAACTTTGCCTCAAGAACCATTGCTGTCAATCAAATCGTTCATAAATTATTCTCAATAATGTTAAAAACCTACTTTTGTTAACTAGTCCTAGGTTTTTTGCCCAATCTTGATCAAACCAATGCAGTACAGTTCTCTGGACTCTATAGATCAATAATTTGATGTTATTTTCATAACTTTATGAAAATTGGTGAAAACATGTACCAGATGACTCTTAACAAGTTTGCAAAGTTTCATGAATATCGGACCATAGGTGGCGCTCAAAAACATGATATTTCTTTTGTTAAACTTTTAATATTTGTGATTATTTAAAAAACATACTTTGGTGAACTAGTCTTAGATTTTAATCTCAAACTCGATAAAATCAGTGCAGTACAATTCTCTAGACTCTTTTGGTTAATAATTATCAAAAAAATGTTAAACCTTTGCATTTGGACAGCTATAACAGGGACATACAATAATACGTTTTTTACATAGTTTACATTAACATTTAGTCATTTAGCTAATGCTTTTATCCAAAGCGACTTACAAATGAGGACAAGGAAGCAACTTCAATTACAATAAGAGGCAACAGTGCTATAGACAGGTCTCAAGTATTTCAACACAGTATAAGAAGGTTTTTTTTTATAAAGAAGTAGAAGTAGAAGTGGCGGTGTGTTAGTAAATTAGTCAAGAAAGTAAAGACGAAAAAGATGAGTTTTTAGTTGTTTCTTGAAGATGGCTTATGACTCAGCCATTCTGATGGAGATATGGAGTTCATTTCAACAACCGGGCAGAGTGAAAGAGTCCGGGAAAGTGATTTCTGCCCTTGTTGGGATGGAACCACAAGGCAACGTTCATAAGCTGAACGCAAATTTCTGGTGGGCACATAAGTGCGAAGAAGTAAGAGCAGGTAGGGAGGTGCGGATCCAGTAGTCACCTTGAAAGCAAAAATCTGAGCCTTGAATCTGATGCGAGCAGCTACTGGCAGCCAGTTCAACTGGATGAACAGTGGCGTGACGTGTGCCCTTTTAGGTTTGTTAAAGACAACTCTAGCTGCTGCATTCTGAATCAACTGCAGGGGCTTGATGGTACAAGCCAGAAGCCCTGCGAGAAGAACATTGCAGTAGTCCAGTATGGAAAGAACCAGAGCTTGAACAAGGAGTTGTGCTGCGTAATATGATAGGAAGGGTCTGACCTTCCTGATATTGTAGAGGGCAAATCTGCAGGAATAAGCGGTTTTAGAGGTGTGGTCAGAGAAGCTCAGTTGATCGTCAATCGGTACTCCAAAGCTTTTAACAGTCTTGGATGGAGGGATGGTCGACCCGTCAATCTGAAGTGAGAAGTTGTGAAGAAGAGATGGGTTGAGTGGAACCATAAGTGGAACCATTTCTGTTTTGGCAATGTTGAGTTGAAGCTGATGGTCCTTCATCCAACACGATATGTCCGTCAGGCAGGCTGAGATGTGAGTCGGTACCGTGGGATCATCTGGGTGGAAAGAGAGGTAGAGCTGGGTGTCATCAGCATAGCAATGATAGGAAAGGCCATGTTTCTAAACTACAGATCCTAGAGACGCCATGTAGATGAAGAAGAGGAGTGGTCCAAGAACTAAGCCCTGGGGGACCCAGGGGACCCAGAGTACACATAGTGTACCCAAAGACCTACAAAATCCTAAAAGAAAGACCACAACTTCTTAAAACTATGTGTTATTTCATTCAAAACAAGCATGCAAAATGTAGGAGAGATTGAGCACAAAATAACTCTATAGTAGCTGTAAAGTTTAAGACACAACATTTGTATTAGACAGTAAATGAAATGGTAACCACTAGATGGCAGCAGAAGATCAAGATAGCTCATTTAACCCACTGCATCTGTCTGTGTGTGTATCATGCTTAATGAACATAACAGTTTAACCATTTCATTTCTGTGTATGCTTCTGTTTGTGAGCGTATTCTCCATCATGGATATGTTCTGGTGTCAGCCATTTATTTCATGTTGGCCTATACCCTAACAGCATAGAAGCCATAAAGGCATTAAATGCTTGAACCCCGATGATTGCTGCTTGCAGCTATATTTATTTTTGCAATTGTATCTAGTGATGCTAAAGGTGCAGAAATTCCAAACTAAATGAACTCTTTTCATCCTGTTGACATTTTCTCTATTTGGGTGAGACATATCAAAGGGATATTATAAATACCACTGGCTCTTTTAAAGAGCCAATAGCATTTAGTTTCGGTCACACTTATGAAAAAGATTTGTTACTTATTGCTGTTTTTTATTAATGTGTGTCCTATTTTTTTTCAAAATTCATGACTGATTTATAAACAAGGAGAAACAAACCTGATCAACATTAAACTGTTGAATAAGACTTTATACGATTTGTTTATAAGATTTGCAAAACATTACATTCTGTTTTTTTGTTTACATTTTACACACTGTCCTAATGTTCCTAAAGCACCCTGCATAATGTTTGCTTTAACTGCACTGTATAGTTGTAAGTTCATTTTTCTTTGGCCATTCATTCACTCTTCTCCTCTGTTTAGGGTGGCGGCTGTCAGTTCTTAAGGTACAACTGCTCAATTAAAGCTCCTAGGAAGGGTTGGGCGCTTATGCATCCAGGACGCCTCACTCATTACCACGAAGGCCTGCCCACCGTAGAGGGAGTTAGATACATTGCTGTCTCATTTGTGGACCCTTGAGTTGAGTTTTTCTTATTGAATCTACTTTTAATACAGAAGATCTATGATAGAACAGTCCCACAAGAAGGGCTAGATAAAATAATCAACAGGAGTTTGTGCTTTAACGTGTTGGGACTGTAACTTACAATATGTCAGTGTAAATATTTAGTTACATAACGGCAACAGTTGATGTTGACAATAATAATACATTTCCAAAGCAGTTTTAACAGATCACTCTATGCAATAATATCTGTCTTATTTATTGTCTTTTGTTAAAGAGATTACTACCCGAAGAAAATGTGGATTCCTGCACGGCAAACTGATAATCAAATCAGTGGAATTCTGTACTGTCTTTAGCTTTGACATTTTTTTGACATATTAGATTTTTAATAATGTTTTTAATAATGCCCCTAAAGTAAAAAACAGCACCAAAACGTTTGACTCTGCAGCTTAATGTTGATTAGAGATGTACCTTTTTGAAT